>VZRL01000640.1:1758124-1859781 GCA_013397895.1 Origma solitaria
AAACGTCATAGGTGCCTGGCATTTAGCCAGGGTCAAACCCACGACATGGGAAGAATAAACTGGGGAGGAGTTCCCTTGCCCAGAGCAATCAGACACAGAGGCACGCAGTGACCATCTGCCTGGGCTCGGGACAAGAGACCCAGAGCTCAGCAGGACACCAGACTTTATTCTGAGGGTATCAACCAATCTGAGGATGGCACGGGGAAGGGTCAGGGAGGGACAAGGGTCAGGGACCAATTGGGAAGGAGGAAGGCAGGAGAGAGGGAGATATGATATGCATTTAGGGACTGAGGGACAGGAGTCAGAACTCAGCCCTTTCCTGGGGCAGTCCACCCTGGACCCCACCCCAGGGGGTTTCAGTCCCTGGGATTCCACAACTTCTGCAGGGGGGACGGAAGCCTTTGGGCTTGACCCACTGCTACAGAGGATAACTGAAAATACAAACAAAATGCAACTTACTAGTGCAAGTTTCTAACATAAAACATACATCAAATCAATAGTTCAACCAAAACTAGGGTGCAATACCAACAAAATGTGTCCTGTTAGTCCCAGGACTCAAACGTAAAATGACACCACCAATTAAGATAGGGGAAAGGGGCCACAGGGAAATAAAACTTGGATCTCCCACTTCTCCCCGGACAAGCAGTAGCCCCTGTTTGAGCTTGTCCAGAGGATCTTCACCCACCCCAGCACCTGTAAAATGGATAACTAAAAGGGAATGGGGAGGAAACAGCCAAATCCCTGGGCGTGTACACTCTCCATCCACAGGGACCTTCCCGAGGGTGCAGGCGTACCCCCGGCCTCCAAGCCGGCTGAGGCCCCTGCCCACCCTCGAGGTACTAACCTCAACCTCTTGGCTGCTCTTCCAACAAAAGCTTTGGCGCTGGGTCCTCATCGTTGCTTCCCGGATCGATCCCCATCTGCAGCTCCGCTTCGCCTCCGGGGTGCCCTTCGATCCGGCGACTACAGCAATGGTGGGCAGACTTCACCACAGGTGGTCATGGACTCTGCCACCTCATTGGTGCGCCATTTGTTGTAGTGGCATCAAAAGAATGGAGTCGGCGAGACAAAGGGCTAGCGGGAGGAGTTCTCCTCCAGGCTCCCCTTTATTGAGGGTATAGGGTTCAAGTGTTCGGGAGGGGGAGAGGGAGGAGAAGAAGTACTCTTCGAAGTCCCTGTGCGCTGGCTTATAAGGGGGAAGGGTTAACCAATAGGGAAAGAGGGAGAAGGTGGGGATAAGCGCATAGAACCAATGGCTACATAGTAGGGTAGGATACAATTCAAATACACCAATCATATACATAATGGAATAGAAGGGTCTGGAAGAGAGGGCGGAGCCAGGAGTCCTGGGCACGCCTTCACCCATAGTCTAGGGGCGGACCCAGCGACTCATACCCCAGGGGCCCACCCACGCAATTCTCCTCCTCCCGAGGAGCTGTCCCCAGCCTGGGGGGCGGAGGCAGCTTGGGAGCTGACTCACTTCCACATAAGGTGCTGTGAAAGTGCATGCAGAGTGGATATAAAGCCCTTTTTGTGTTTTATCTTTCCTTGTAAAAAGTGAAATTATCTTGTGTTTGATTTTTGTGAAAGCAAAGAAATACATTCACTAAATAAATACATATATTTGTATTTTTCAAATTCTGTCATTTTTTTACATGGTTTGTTTCCCTTGAAGAGATTAAGTTCCTGCTGACTTCATTTGGAAGCATATGTGAGTCCATCAAGGAGCAGTTGGTATCTTGTGCTCTTTGGAGTTGTGAGCAGTAATTGACTTAGTGTTTAGGATACCATCCACTTACACCACTGTGTAAATTTCTCTGCAGAAAGCTTTTAATTCATATAAAACCCCAGTATAGAAATGTGAAAAATAAAACAAAATCAGGTATATTTTGTTATGGCATGGATGTAAGATCGCTTTATGAGGGCATTACACAGGCACTTATCCTCATTCCTATATTGCAGTATGGGAGGCCCCTTCTTCCCCTAAATCAGGGAGAGGTTCTGCCTGCTCCCATTTGAATACACACACCAGGTACTGGAAATGGCCTTTGTAAGTCTTCAGCAAATTGCAGCTCTTGCATTGCAGCCGGCACAGAGGTTGTTCTTCTTAATTCTTTCTTGAGAAACACAAATATCAAAGGATTGTGAAACAATGGGCGGGTAATGGTCAGTGGCCTCACACAATAGTCAGCAGAACTGGCCAGCTTTGTCAAGGGGTAAAGAAAAGGATTGCTCTAAGGGGAACAAAAGCCACCCTAGCTTCACTGCACTCTCAGGTTTTTATCTCTCAGGTGGCTCTGCCCTCCAACTCTTTACAGGTTTCGCACAAATACAGTCAAGTGCAAAATATGATGTGTAGAATACTTTTACTATGCATAACTTTCAAAAGATCATAAGTAGCTCAAAGTTTCTTTGCTTACTTTTATTTTCCACCGTGTATACATGGATGTAATTTTCAGTATTTTCAGACTTTCAATTCCCTTCTCATTCTAGTTTCATTATATATATTTGCATTTTTAAATCAATTATTTATATTGATTTATCAAGTATATAAAATATACTGAATAAAATATGACATAGAGACAGATACATTTAATTTCAAAGACTATCATTATGGGTTCTTTACAGAAATAAGTAAATGAGATCTTGATGAGACTTCTGATAGTGGTTTTTTTCATAGGTAGATTTTCACCTGTTATTTTCTGAGGAAGTTTTTACCAGTACATTTAAGAACATATTCCAGTGGTTTTAGTTCTTTCTTTATTTGAGGATTGATCTTGCTAGTGAGCACCACAGTATTGTTCAGAAAGTCATTCACATGTATACTTATGGTCATTGAAATTATTTTTAAGGTCAGTTGAATATTTGAGTATTCAAAATATGCCTGAACTTTGGTCTCTTGATAGGCAGGATCCACCTTGAGAAGATCCCCATAAAAACAAATGTCGTATGTCACAGCTAAAAATAGTGGGCAGAGGATCCATCACTGTGGTCTATCACAATGCAGGTGATGACTGACCTAATGTGGCTTGGCGGTCTCTGAGAGGTGCCTAAGATCACAGCCCCACAGTTCTATTCTCTGAATCCATAGCGACTTCAGGACATGAATGGACAAAAGAAGCATCATCTTTTACTTGCTCAGTTACTGCATTTGCTAGGGCTCACAACGAAGTTTAGGGCAGAGCTGTTGCTTAAAGCTTCCTGTGAAACAGGGCCTAAGATCTTCTTCACCTTCAGGATCTCCTTCTGCTATTTCAGCAGACACTAGTGAAGAAGAAAGTAATGATTTTGCTCTAACTCTGAAAACACTAAGGAACTTCTATACTGTCTTCATGTTAAATGAAAGATATTTGCTTCCAATTTTTCTGGGTAATTAATACAGAGACAGACTTATTTGCTTCCATTGCACAAAATATATGTGTTAAACTGAAATTAAGTATTTGGTTTTATGTTTCTCAGATATTGTTCATAAATTCAGTTTACAACAGAAAAGAAGGGAAGGATTACTTAATTTTCCACATGAACATTGTTTTAAATTCCATTGATGTATACTCTTAAATTATGTTTAAAAATGTGATCCTGGAAAAGTAAATCCTTTGTTCATTGTTCTATATGCTGGGTTTTAGAATCTATTCTCCTAGAAAGAGTTTCTAAAGGAAAACAAGACTTCATGTTTAACTTCGTTCTTTATATATGTTGTTATTTTGCTACTAATCTCACGCATCTACTCTTTCACCAGTGAATTTCAAGTGCTTCTTGTTCAGTTCTGTTGCAGCTCATCAGGACTCTGATTTTGCCATGAATACTGTACTTCAGGTTTTCCGTTCTTTTATTTTTATGTGTGACACTTATGTCCACTCTGGGAAATTATTCATGCTTGTTTTCATTCGTTCTACTTCTCATGAACCTATTTTGAGTTTATTCTACTGCTAGCTACCATTATTCCATTGACTTCAGTAAAGTTTAAATTGGCCTCAGAGAAGCTTTGCTGAACCTCAGAAGTTTGTCACAAGATGAGCTGTACTGATTTTCAAAGCGGGAGGAAAAGCATATTAACCCTATCTATCAACAATCTGTTTTGTGACTGAGGATGGAAAAGGGACAATTCATTCCAAAGCCTTGAGAGTCTGTACACAGACTGGACACTCCTCCTCTTAGAAGGGAGCTGGATTTTTGTAGCCACCACGGCAGGAGGAGGAATGGACACTTTCCAATAGCACAGAAAGAAGCACTGTAATAGTAACAATGGTAGTGAAGGTCCTGTTAAAAAGAAAAATATTTACAGTGCTTTCTTAATAACTGATTAATGAGAAAGCAGAGAGAAGAACATACGCCTGTACAAGATGGGAATGATTGAAAGAGATCTGTGACCTATAACATTCTTAGAGGAAATAAGCCTGGGCATCACTGGGAATAATGAAGGCAAACTAGACCAGAAATCAGAGGTGGGCTCTTTGTAAGAAGAAAAGTATGAAAAGCCTTGGAGAATGGAAGAGATGAAAGCTCTTGTTTCCTTTCCAAGTGCACTTGATAACAAAAAATCTTTGAATGCAAAGACTGATTTTATTGTCCCTAATTGGGAGAAGTGTTCAATTCTTGGAAAGCAGAAAAAAATTAAGAAAACTGTGGGAAGAAAAAGAAAGACATCCTTAATCTGCCTGCCTGACAGTATGGCTTATCTCTCTTGTAAGTAGTCTCATGTGAAAGGGAAAGCTCACAGCCCTGCCTCTG
The DNA here is from genome assembly GCA_013397895.1 of Origma solitaria. Taxonomy (NCBI): domain Eukaryota; kingdom Metazoa; phylum Chordata; class Aves; order Passeriformes; family Acanthizidae; genus Origma; species Origma solitaria. The sequence goes on from VZRL01000640.1 coordinate 1,762,856, forward strand.
ATTAAAATTTTCCTGAGATAAGCAAAAAGTTTAGTATAATCACACATTACAAAAACTTCATTTTCCTAATGTTTTAAGGTGAATACAGGTATTTATTTTCTGTAAAAATCTTTGCTCTGTCCCTTACAGTTTGAGTAGAGCTGCATGAAGCATTTAGACATCTATGAAATTTCTCAAAATAGCACACAAAATTCAACTGGCACACCACAGTGCTGGTGACTTTGGGGAGGCATTGTGGAAGAATTTAATTTTTTTATAAAATACCACCCATTGTACACATACCCCAAAGTCACTTAAACATTTAAAGTAATTCCTACCGCTGTCCAGTATATGGTACGTGAGAACAGTCTCACAGAAATGCCAATGAAATGTTTCCCCCAATCTCTTGCCCAGAAATGAAAGGAAAATAAAATTCTGTGGTGTTTCCATGACAGCAAGGGTAACCTTAGTATGGTTTGGATGTGAATTATCCTAAAGATAGGTACACGGTGAAAAATCAGAGAAGGTGAAAATCAGAGCACGAGTAGTTTTAATAGTCTCTCATATAAGACTGTTAAAAGAAGAAAGAAAATTGGTGTACAATGGATATCTTTTTTTCAAGTGGTAAACTAAGCCAGTGAAACATCTGGTTTGGTAGTCTCAATTGCATTGGCGATCCATACACAGAGCCCACAGGAATATTGCGGAAAAACTACTGATAATGCAAAGATAACTGTTTAGTTATCTATAAAACACCTATAAAACACAGGTAAATGGGTTCCTAAATATATCAGCATATGTACATTGTCATCATACAGAAATGAAAGATAATTTCAGATCGCAAACTTCAAAATATAGGCACAGTACCATTTTTGTCCTGCTATTAAATATTACATTCCATTTAAAACTATTTACAGTGTGCATTTTTGGACACTGTCCTATATTCATATCTTGTAGATGAGCCTTTGTTTTCTATGCAGTCTTTCTGTTTTAATCGGTCATTTATAATGATTCTTGACTCTTTCTTTCTTTTGGTTCTTTGATTAGCTCCAGCCACTGCTTATGATTTTACTCTCAATGCTTTTAAATCTTATACTGAAGTTATTTCCTTGTGCTTTTTCAGAAATGCTTTTCATTTTTGTTGAAAGTTCATGCTCAATCTGTGGGTTGGTTTGGATGTTTTAATGTGATACTAATTTCTTATTATCTTTACCTCCCACACTCTTTAAATCTTTCCCTTCATGATCCTCACTTAATTCTTGTGTTTATTATGCTGGTCTTAAAGTCCTACACTTGCTGTACCTTTGTTTAGCAAGAATTTATTTTATCTTTCCCTTGGCGTTTATTCTTTCAGCTTAAGCAATTCAAAACAGATTCCCTACTGAGGTTATCTTAATCTGAGGGAGCACTCCAGGGCTCAATCTCCACTAACAAGTCCCTTTACCTGGCACTTCTCTTTAAGCTTTTAATATTTTACTCCAGTTTTACAGAAATTTAAAACTAGGGAGATTTACCAATAAATGAAAATGATTCAGATTTTTTTATCATTTAAAGACACTATCCTGCATTCCTTCTCTAGAATTTTGTGAATCAAGTCTAATGCTATTTACATGTCTATATTATCAGTTTAGATGCATGTTTAAAACATTATTCTGTTCTACATGTCCTTAAAATACCTGAAAAAAATAGTTCACTGCAATTTTACAGCATCACTAAAGAGCACAATGTGCAGTACACACATAAATAATCTACTCAGGACATACAAAATTTAGCCTCTGCTGCACACCATAGAATGCTACTGTATCATTGATCTTTGTATGGATCCAAAACAGATGGATTTTATCCTTTGCTGTTGTTTGTGCTTTATGCTGAAAGCAGTAAGATATAAAGGGGAAAATCTTAATGGGAGGTGCAGGTTCCGATGTGCATTTTGGATAATTTTCCCCGTGGTTGATCTGGCAATTGAAAACTCTGGTAATGTTTATGAACTCTTCCTTAAAACATTCAAATTTAATTGCTTAATCTTCTTACCGTCTCCTTTACACTACATTTAGCTTCTTAAGTCTTTTTCACACTTGAAAACATGTTTGTTGTCACTTATTTAAAAATACTTGAAAACTGAACCTTTGTTCTTCCTTTTTGTAGCTATGCAGAATCTTTAAGATCCTTGTGACAGTAGATAGTTGTCTAAACTTTGCAGCAAGTAGCCCAACTATGTGGTAAAGGCAAGAATTAAGTTGTGTTTACTTTGTAGGATTGGTGTATTCCTGGTTCAGTCATAGCTGAGGGAACTGGGGTCTCCAGAATAAAGGGAGCTTAAGGAGATAACTCAGAAACAGTGCTCTAAAACAAAACTCCAAACTTCTTCATCATTGATATGCCAGCAAAGCTCACTACAAACCACACACAAAACAGTGACTTAAGAACCATTACAGAAAATTAATTAACAATGAAAAATTTCTTACTTTTTTTTTGTTGTTGTTTAGAGCTGAAACAGTACTGAAAGTACCATGACCAGAAGGAAAAGTATTCAGCCTTGCATGACTGCACGAATTTAGGAAAGCTGTAGTAAGCACAGGGAAACTTTGCTGAGAGGGGAATGCTCTGACTGAATGTGCTTTGTGATTTGGAAGCTAGCACCTGAGAAAAGGGAGGAGGAAAATTCAGCTTACCAAGAGCTGTATTTATCACTTGCACAGAAATATAATTTCCTAATAGGTTATTAAAAAAATTTAAAAATCAAAGGTTTTTTGAAGAAAGAATCAAAAAAGAAGAGTTCATCTTCAATTCAGATGTGACCAAAACTGAATACACACCCCATCCACAGTTTCCCAGAGTAAGTAATGCATGTAGCAAGGGGCTATGTCTTGAACCTTTTCTCTTAGCTCATACTTTGAAATGTAGCATGTGGGAACAGAAGTATCATTGAACATTTTTCTGCCTCCTATGGTCTAAGAAAATATAAAAATAGTGTATTTCTGAAAGCAGCAGTGCTATTGGCACCCTGTGCTATTGACTTCCTCTTTGTGCCACATTTTGGTTACAGAAGACAAGAAAAATCCTTAAGGGGCATCCTTGAAAAAATGGAAGACACAACTTCAGTTAAACTGCTTCCTCTTGCTCTGCTGGTGTTTGTAACTTGGAGGTATGTCCCCTGACAGCTACAGCTCTGAGAACCATGGCCACTCATTATAACTCATCTGTAAATTAGGTACACTGGCAAACTTCGTATCAACTCTTCATTTATATCACCAAGAGGTCCAACTGCTCTTTTGTCTCCAAAAAGTCTTTGTATAAACGCAACACATTATTTTCAGTTGTCTAATCAATAATTCAGTCTTTTGCTTTTGACAACACAAAATTAGCATTGTATTTGCTTTGAGGCAGTAAGTACAGGTAAAACAGTTTCGCAAAGAAATGGAGTGGTTGCAACCAAAAATGGGCCTCGTAATTCAAGACTTGATGTTCATTTGTCAAAAACTCTTGAGGTTTCATTTGGGGATGTTATCAGGTGCAGAACTCTGACAGAATTCTGTTAATGGTTATCTGGTAACCAATGGGACATGTTACATAATCCAAATCCTATGGAATTGGCATAATTAAACCTAAAATATTAATGTGCTGACATGTTTTCATATCTGAGTGATAATTTGAGCTTTCTTTCAAAGACAGAATATTTCTTCTGTTCAAACAGCAATTCAATGATCCACAGGGTAGCTGAGATCCATTTTAGCAGCATCCTGAATAATGGTGTTCAAAGTAACCACAGAGAAAGGGAGAATTGCAGAATGAGATGAGGCTATATATCAAATTATGTAAGTGATCAAATTTCTTCTGCATCAGAAATGTAAGATGGTTGCAAATCTTTTTTTTAAAACTCTCGGATAAGTCTACCAACCTAACTAGAAAATCTGTAGTCCATCATGGTACAAAAACGAGCACTGCTGATAAAGAAACACAAAAACGTCCACAATGTAGCTGTCAAAACAAGATGTTTTAAGCTGCTTAGGTGCCCAGGAACAGCGGCATTGCACAACCATGGTTTATTGTCAGCAGTTTATTCAAAGCCACACACTCTCCTTGTTCTACATAAGCAGGTCATTTCAACAGTTCTGTGTGCAGGTTAGAATCAGTATATGGTTCAGGGAATCACTATCAGAGCCTTGAGAAATTGCCTTCCCTCCTGTGATTTAAAAAGAAATGTAAATCCGATTCTGTTCACTGTCATTCAGTAACCAGATTTGTAAACAATTTACATTTTACCTGGAGTCAAATAATCCTATCATTATTTAAATCTCTTTAAGCACAGACAAATATCTAGATTTGGATGTGAGTATTGGAAAAGGCTGTGTAAATAACAAGGCAAAAAAATAGAAAAAAAAACAACCAAGAAAAATATCCAACTAGAAATATAAAACAGTTGCAAATACTTATAGTTCTGTGGATTGTTTTTTAGTTGCTTCTGAATTTGTGGGGTTGTTTATTCATCCCTGCAAAATCGAGCATGAGGAGAGAAGATGAACAATCATATGCAAAAGGGAGAGTGTTTTTTGAAAAATACTTTGGGATTCCTCAATTGCCTCAGCACTGAATTATTTTCAGGACTGTTTTTTCCTCATTCTTCATAACATAAAATCCTACACACTGAAATGTGATTTTGTAAATCTGTCACAATCTTAATCCATCTGTCATTTTCCTCTATCTGAATTAGCAGCATATCCATTCACTTGTGATACCACTATTTTTCTTCTTATATCACTTAAGTTTGAATACCAAACATGCCTGAGTTTCTTCTTTCTTTGGATCCCAGTGTGTGCAAAATGGTCTATCATCATCTTCTTGGCTTTGGAGGTTGTAAAGCAGAAGTGAGCCCATTCTCTTGACTACTTGGCCACGTAGAGCAGCAGCTCAAGCACTAGTCATTAAAGTAGGAAATCCTCAGCTCTCCCTTATGTGCAATGATCCAGGTTAGATCAGAGAGGGTACATGAATCACTCCTCCTTACTCCAACTACCCCAAAACTGGATAGGAATAAACTGTTCTGGGTAAAGAAGGGATGCATAAACACTTCAAAAGAATGACATCAATTTATTATTTTTCTTCTTGTGTAAGTGTAGCTCTATGTCACCTTTTACAGTAGAGTATGACTTTATGACCTAAGATATTGGTTACATCTTGAGTGAGGTTTTAAGTTGTAGAGATGTCTCTGCAAGCAGAATTTGGCCTATACTCACTATATTGCTAAAGATCTTAGAGAAGATACAAAGAATCCATTTTGATTATGAGACGATGAATTTGAATCAATAACAGAAGAAAAAAACAGCTTTTCACTTGTGTATTTTCTCATGTACTATGGATTCATTTAACATAAAAGTCCTGATACTCCATACAGCTACATCTACTGAATAATTTTTCAGAGATAAATCATATTTTAATAATTTTCTGCATTAGCATATGGGTTTTCATCTTTCTAAAAAAATAATTTCTTTATATTTCAAGTTCATTAGTGTGCAAGCTCTTACCTTACACTGCTCAGATCTGCTCAATGATCTAACAATCAATTTAACAATTTAACAATAGGTTCTTGATCAAAGTGCCATCAAGCTATTATCAAACAGTTTTCTTAAGCCAAATTCTGTGAAAAAATGGTCAGGGAGGGTTATCTGATAATTCATCATGCATCTTTGATCCAGGAAGCACTCCAGTGCTTCCAACTATTTCAAAAACTTTCTGTACTGTTAGAAATTGTTTTCTGCCCTTCACTGAATAGAGCTGACTGACATTATGAAAGGTTTAGAATACAAATCTCCCCTTACTGAGAGGAATATACTCAGTTCCTTGGTTTCTATACAGCTCAGGAATTCAATTTTAGCCATTTTGATGAAGCACGCATGATACAATCAAAGGCAGGAGGTCTGTGTCCTTGCAGACTTACCTTGCTTGATTTGTGCATAAAAATTCTGTGAGATAATCTGTTGTCAGCCTGTTGTCAAAGACACGACCTTCACTTTCTCCTGCTCTGATCATACGTCTCCAATTCTTTTGTTGTACTGGATGGCTTGGACTAGCTCGCTGATGTGGGGCAGCTTCATCTTAAATATTGTGTGCGGTTTTGATCACCACAATATAAGAAAGATATTAAACTACTAGAGAGCATCCCAAGGAGGGCAGCAAAGGTGGTGAAAAGCCTCAAGGGGAAACTGTATGAGGAGAAGCTGAGGGCACTTGGTCTGTTCAGCCTGGAGGAGACTGAGGGGAGACCTCACTGCAGTTACAACTTCCTCGTGAGGGGAAGAGGAGGGGCAGGCACTGATCTGTGGTGACCAGTACCAGGATCCAAGGGAATGGCCTGAAGTTGTGCCAGGGGAGGTTTAGGTTGGATATTAGAAAAAGGTTCTTCACCCAGAGGGTGGTTGGGCACTGGAAGAGCTCCCCAGGGAAGTGGTCACAGCACTGAGCCTGACAGAGTACAGGAAACATTCGGACTATGCTCTTGGAAACCTGGTGTGATTCTTGGGGATGGTGTTCCGCAGGGCTGAAGAGTTGGACTTTATGGTCCTTGTGGGTTCCTTCCATCTCAGCATGTTCTGTGATTCTGTGATTCTGTCAAAATCAGTCAGATATGGTCAGAAAATAAATCTTTCATTTTGTAGTGAAGTTGCCCATCAAGTTAAGAAGCTGATCATGTGCCTGCAAAGTGCCTGTATGATTTTGTGTGTCATGAATGTGCAACATGCTCTTTGTATTTCTTAAAGTAGTATTTGCCTGTGGGAAGCACATAGCAAGATGTTTGGAACAAAATGGGCCATCCTCTGCTTTTTCTATTTCTATTTTCTGGAAAAGGCAGGAAGCAGAACATTGCAGTTACCCAAAAGTTTGGAGAAGTCCTTTTGGGAAAGTCCTTTCAAAATATTTTGGGGAGGCAAATCCTATGTATTGCACAGATAATTGCCTGTTTGCATAACATTCTTGTTATCAAACACATCTTCTATCAGTCTGAGTGAATTTTGAAATTATTTAAAAATTATTATTCTGATTCTCTGGTATTTTGTTTAGAATCATAGAATCATAAAATGGTTTGGGTTAGAAGGCACCATAAAGGTCATGTAGTTCCAACTTCCTTGCCATGGGCAGAGATGCCAATCATTAGACCAGGATCTTCAAGGCCCCATACATCCTGGCCTTGAACACTTGCAGGGATGGGACATCCACAACTTATCTGACTTGTTCAGGTGTATCAGCACCAAAACAGTAAAGAACTTCTTCCAAACATCTAATCTAAACTTGCCCCTTTCAGTTTAGAACCATTGCCCCTTGTCCTGTCACTATCTGCCTATAAAAGGATTCCCTCTCCCTTCTCTTTATAAGCCCATTTAAGGTACTGGAAGGCTGCTGTAAGGTCTCTGAAGCCTTCTCCTCTCCAAGCTGAAAAACCCAGCTCTCTCAGCCTGTCTTTGTAGGAGAGGTGCTCCAGCTCTCTGCTCATCTTGGTGGTGTCCTCTGGGCCCACTTTAACAGATCCTTGTCTTTCTTCTACTGAGGACCCCAGAGCTGGACACAGCACTCCAGGTGGGGTCTCATGAGGGCAGAGAAGGGAGGAAGAATCCTCTCCCTCACCCTGCTGGCCACGCTCCTTTTGATGCAGCCCAGGACGTTGTTGGCATTTTGGGCTGCAAGCAAGCACACACTGCTGGCTCATGTCCAGCTGTTCATCCACAAGGACATGCCTCCACCCAGACACAGAGCCATTGACCCCAACGCCCTGGCTGGGTCTGTCCAGCCAATTTCTTGGATGGAACAGTCCATCCATCAAATCCATGCCTCTCCATGATCAGGTATAGGAAGAGCATCTGAAAACCAAGAGCCAGGCATTTAGGCATTTTAGGAATTTTCGGCATTTCCTTTTGGATTGCTGCTGTAATCAGTCTCCTGTCTGAAAACACTGAGCATAAATAGTATACTATCAGGTGTTACATGTGATGTTCTGGTAAGGAGAATGTATGTGCTATGACTTTTTGGTGGGGAAGTTGATGTTTGGTAAAATGTTAAGCTACTGTGATGAAGCATAAACATAAAATGAGGCATGACCCTCTATTTGATATTAAAGAACAGAAGAAACAGACCTGGAGACATTTTCACGTGAGCAGAGGTTGCAGCTGTGCACAGCAGCCTGAAGGAGCAGGAGTTGGCAGTTTAAATTATTTTATGGTCAACCCTTAATTTTTCCTGACAAGTTCATCTAAGCATTAATACACCATCATATCAATAACCGAATAATTCTTATTTTTCAAATTTCGCTGCAGTCTATAAATAGTAAAAAAATCAATGGCACCCACAATCACAGTGGGTATTAGCCTTGAGAATTTTGTTGTGGTTTGTTTTTTTGGGTTTTGGTTTTTTGGTTTTTTTTTAAATTCAGAAGCTTAGGAAGAGAATTGCATTTTAAAATATTACAACAGTCTGTCAAGCTTGAAAAAATTATGCACAAAGTCTTCCATAGAAAAAAAATAAATGGGAAAAAAGTGCCAAGTTATCTCATTGCTATTTAGCATTTCAAGATGGAAAAGATTTCTAATGTATCATGCTGCTAAAATGAAATGGTAACTTATTTCTTCCTGTACACAAATAGGCAACTATTCAATTATTATTTTCAGTGAACACAAAAGTAAGTTGGTATGTTACTTGAACTGCTTGTTGTTTAAAATGCTGAATACTGTATGTATCCTATGATAAAACATATAGAATTTTAGGACAGCTGATAACTTAAAAATGTATCTGAGAGGGTAAAAATGGTGATACATATTATAAAATACAAAATAACAGAAAATGTTAATAGTAAAACAGCATATTTTAGAAAAGTGGCGTTATTTATCCATTTAAATAAGTAACTAGATAATAGTTACATGACAGGTAAAAACAGAGAAAATAATTTTGGACATTACAAAATTGGACATTTGACATTGATATTCAATTTTGACAATTTCAAAATTCATTACATAATCATTACTGGTAGATGATTTTGAGAAGAAAATAAAAAACAGGGTAAATCTTAAAAATAATTATGATTCACTGGCATAATGAAAATATTAAAAATTAGATCTTGAAAAGATACCCAAAGCACACAAACTAGTAAGTTCTCATTGCCATGCTGGAGGCACCAATAAACTAGTTGTACTAATGGCAAATTCTAAATACTTGCTAAATTAGTAGGATGAGACACTCAGACACACCTAAACTTTCAGAAATTTTGATGTCCCAAAACAGTATTATCAAAATATGTTCATGGTCTTCACTAGAAAATGCTGATGACCTTGAAATTTTCTACAAAATAATGAGAAGGTTAAAGCATTTTTTTTCTGTCTACACATGTACCCTTATGAAAGAACAGAAAGAGTGAGAGAACAATGAGGTTGATTAGACAACCATCACCATGTCTGACTCCATCATAGTTTTGAGATGAGTATAGGTACTCTACAGGTTCCCTTGAAGAATATTTTTGAATGCATAGAAACACACTTTTTTCATTACAACTCAGCTGTTTAGCTGGATTCTGACTGTCTCAGAATCTGATTTCCCAAATGCCTTCACAGTTATTTTTAGAACTTGTTTTATAACTTGGAAAAATATGTTGGCAAGGTTTTTTATAAAGAGAGAGATGATCACGCAGGAGGTAAAGCAGAGGACAATCTCTGTCAGTACTTTGAAATATTTCTTTAAGTTTGAACACTGTGTTGGCACAGCAGAGAGTTTCTCTGCACTCCCCAGATCAGTTTCTGATGAATTCAATGGGTGAGTATTTGCATTAGGAAGGAACAACTCTTTTAAAGCCATGACAGAGTACCCTTATTGCAGAACTTGTGGCATTATTCAGCAATTCTGACAGTGCTATAAATCTGCATGCTGCTTAGATACCTACGCATTTCAAATGTGATTTCTAAAGCTTCAACACCTGGATTATTTTCTTCCACAGGCTCACCTTTCTCCAGCGATTGTTGTGGGGCCAGAAACCCAGTCCTGATGCCTCCAGGACCAAGAGTCTATGATCATTAGTATCAGAACTCTGCACTGCCAGATTGCAGCAGGATGTGTCTCATCCCCTTCATCATGTATCTGCTGAGTGAATCAGAACATGTGGCACAGCATTTATTCCAGCTTTATGCTTTCGTACCTGCTGGGAGGATAAACAGTAACTGATCTGGAATAAAGCAGCAATCCCTGGTCTGGCATGAGGTCTGCTGCTATAAAATTAACCTGTCATCATCCTTTACAAACAGTATAGAGCGAGCAGAGATTATAACAGATTGGCACTTTAGATTGTGTGATTGCAGTGCTTTCAAACGGGGAGTAGGAGCCTTTAAAAGGTTGTGGGGGCTGGGGACTGAACTGATGGAAAGCAACTCTGCAGGGAAGGACCTGGAGGTCCTGATGGACAACAAGCTGTTCATGAGGCAGCAGTGTGCACTGGGGACAAAGAATGCCAGTGGTATTCTGGGGTGCATCAGGAAGAGCATTGCCAGGAGGTCAAGGGAGGTGATCCTGCCCCTCAGTCATGGTGAGGTCACATCTGGTGTGCTGTGTCCAGTTCTGGGCTCCTCAGCGCAAGAGAGACATGGAGCTCCTGAGGCATGTCCAGAAGAAGCTATAAAGATGATTGAGGGACTGGAGCATCTCTCTTGTGAGAAAAGAGTGAGGGAGCTGGGCCTGTTGAGCCACAAGATGAGACAACTGAGAGGGGAACTCATCAATGTGTATGAGTATCTAAAGGCATGGTGTCAAGAGGATGGACCAGGCTCTTCTTGGTAGTGCCAAGCAATAGAACAAGGCACAATGGGCAGAAACTGATGCATAGGAAGTTCCACCTGAAGATGAGGAAGAACTTCCTTACTGTGCAGGTGACCGAGCACTGGAAAAGATTGCCCAGAGAGGCTGTGTATACTCCCTCACTGGAGATCTTCAAGAACCATCTGGACATAATCCTGTGCCATGTGTTCTGGGATGACCCTGCCTGAGCAGGGAGGCTGGAACAGATGACCCACTGCGACCCCTTCTAGCCTTACCCATTCTGAGATTCTATGGAAAGGGATTTCCTGTGTTGCTGAAATGATCTGAGCTAGCTGCTGCTACTCACATTGGGTCCACTGAAGCAAAACTGTAAGAAGAGGTGGGGAAATTATAGACACATTTTCTCAACACTGCTACAATGGAAGCTCCTCATCTGGTAACTCCATTAACTTCTGTGACCTTCAGCTGTTATTCCTGTGCTCAGCTTTACACATGAGTAACCCCATAAAAGGACTCGCATTTGAAGGGAAATGCAGGTACTGACAGCCTGATTGTGTCCTTTACATTTCTCCCCCTCCAGTCATCATTTCTCTCGCATATAAATGTGACATATTTTGTGGAAACTGTCACTGTGAGCAAAGATACACCAATTTTTATTTTTGCATGTAAATAAATACAAACTGCTATTTTGATGTGCTTTTACAGTTTTAGAAAGAAACTCTCAAACTAAAATTCTGATTCTTTTCCAAAGGCATTTCATAAAATTTTATTGGTCAGATCAAAATGATCAGAAACATGCTATTTAGTTTAGAAACACATGCAAGTTTGTACTACATTCAAGAACTCTGCACCCCTCCTCCAGTTCATGCCAGGATCTACCTTGGTTCTGTAGACCTGTGATATGATGTACTCAAATTGGCACCTGCTTCAGCTATTAGACATTCGCTGAAGAGACCAATACGGATGTGCATTATCATAGTGCAAGTGCAGATGTGAGAAATTTCACATAAATGAGACTTCCAGATAATGGTTTCATTAGTCTTATTTATTAATTTGTCCTTCTTTTTGTAAACTCAAGGAGAAAAGAAAAAAAAAAAAAAAAAACATCCAACAAGCAAATAAATGGTGGTACGCTTATGGCCTTAAAATATAGCAATTATGGACCTCAAACCAGTATTTTCTAGGATAATTTTGATCATTTGTTTTCAGAAGGTAAGTTACAATTTTACAGGTGACACAAGTTAAGTGAGGTGACTCACAGTGTGCAACCAGATCTTTTGGTGGGTCTAGTTTCTGATCTCTGTTGCCTTTGAAGGCTGTGACATCTCATGTAGATATTCAAGTCTTAGCAGGGAGAAAACAAGAAAAGCAGTAGCTGATTCCAAAGCATACATCTCAAAATTTTAAGTGTCTACTCAATCCTGGTTTTTTCTTATAAGTTGATATTCAGACTGTGCAGTTAAATTTTTAGTCCACAACTACATCAGCAGCCATAGTTTACCACCTACTGCAGGCTTAGAGAGGAGCCTGCAAAATGCAGTGATTCCCCTCTGTACTTTCAGGGGCTGAAGGCAGCCTGTGCCACAGGGTACAGATGGGCAGCCAGGAGAGATGGCACTTTGTCTTGATGTAGCAGGAGCTGTGTCTGCTGAGCTAACCCCAAAACTGGCTAATATGAACGCCTTTCTAAAGCACTGGAGTTGCAGTCAGGCACTGCTTTTAGAAACTTCTCTGTAGTTAGGAATAATTTGTACAGAGTTTTCACCATTGATGTATTTGGGTGAAAATCTGGTGGGAAGAGCTTTTGTGTGTTGGTAATTTGGATGTGGTTTGGCAAAGTAATGCTAGTGACTATTGTTGTCTGTTCAATTCTCCCTGTATGCAATGAAAACTGATTAGCTCAGTGCTTTGATCTTGATTTTCTTTCCAGATATATTTAAATGTGACATCAAAGCTGTCCAAAATACCAGACCTGATATCGTTATCAATAGATTGCTTTAATGAAAGTAATACAAAAGTAAACTATAAGATTTTTTATTCTGAGTGTGCCTGGAGGCAAGCAATAGAAACACCTGACAAATGCGAAAGAAATCAATATACTGATGCCTACAAACTTAAATAATCCAGAGAAAAAGAATAATGGCCTTTAATAATCCATTAACATTTGGAAATCAAATAATTCCAAATATTTCCATTAAATAACTGCACGCTTAGTAACTGTATCTGGACATATGCACTGAAATTATTTGGGTTATGTAAGGATCATAAAGCCAAGGGAAACATGCTTTTCTATAAGTACATTATCATTGCATGTGTTGTGATATAACTAGAGAAACATTTTTCATCAAGAGGTGACTGAAGGAGGACAGCATGTTTGTTTCTGGGGTTCTAGTTTGGTTTTTATCAGCAGGATGGTTTATTTTTCTGAAAATGCTGTTTCAGGACAGTAGAAAGTCATTGTCAAATTGCTCCTATGCTTAGAAAAAAAAATTATGAAAAGTCATAACACTTCTACAAATCCCACTTTTCAAATTTGAAAAATATTTTGGGGCTTCATTTTTTATTGATTTTATTTCAAATTCAAAAGCATTATTTGGCCTGGCAATTGAGTTGACCAATTTACAGCTCTGCACCAAAACTGGAATTCTTTAAATAATCATCCTGGGACTGTTAAAGGGGAATTGTAAATGAGAATGTTGCCATTCATATCACAAAACTTCCAATGCAAGTAAGCTGTAATGGAAAAGATACCTATAATGTAGATGTCTATACCTGAGGTTTCTGCCCGGGGCTGTCATTGGCATAACTGTCATTGTGTGTGAATCTCACTGTAAATAACATTCAAAATTTGATTAAATGGGTAACTTCTTTGAATGCCCTTATCTGTCCAATGATTAAAAAGAGAAGAGAGGGAAGACTGTTAGGAGAGGTGAGCTGAATCCCACCTGAACCACTTATACAGGCAGTACCACTCACTCAGCAGATCACTCACAGCATAAATATGTGACAAAAAATGTCAATCTGTCATTTTTTCTCAATTAAGTTATACCTGGCTGACCCTTGCAAATATGGATACAATATTTCAGTTTGGCCCTTGCAAACTTATTGATTTTGACTGCGTTGTCAAAACCAGAATCTAAGGCATTCACAGAATTTCAGGCTAGGTGCTCAGAACTGGAAATGCAAGAACCATAGTAAAATAATGTGTCTTCTCTGTGGATATAATAGCAGTCCTTTAGCTGGTAACCCTATCCTGTTGCTGTTTTACTCTTTTATAGCTTTAGGCAGGTGAATCTGATTTGATCTGTGGTTTGTATCACACGGCCACACGAAATCATATTTGCATAATCAAGATGAAAATCAGTTTGGAGTTTCACAATACATTTTATTTGTGGGAAAATCCTACACTGGTTCTCATTCCATCAGTATTCTGCAGTTTACTCATTGTGTGTGGGTGAAGAGTGTGCTCTGGTATGGTAAAGGGTGAAAATCAGGTCTGGATCACTCACTATAGTGAAAGTGAGAAATTTATTGAGCCAGCTTTTCTACTCAGGAAAACAGAGTATGTGACCACATTCTTTAAGAGTGATTCAGATGGCAAGCTGTGAAAAGCTGCCTCTTTTCTCTAGAGGCATTGGAAATATATTGCTGCCTTCATTTTGGTACATTTTGTTTTCTAGAAGCCTAAAATCTTTGTTGTTTGCCAATTTTAGCACAGTATCCTTCCTATTCAACATTGCAGTACCTAGAATAAAAATTTTCACCATAATTGACTTACTTTTCTTCATTCAGAGAACCATATGGTTTAGAAGAAAGTCAAAAGATTTGCATTTTTTTAGCTTGTGTTTCCTTCTGTCTGTGCCTGTGTGTGTAGGTTTATGTAGAAATGTGCTCCCTCAATATCACAGCCCTAGAACAACACAGGGTCTCCACACAAATGCTAGAAAAAATCTCCATTAACTATTACAAAGGAATAACTGTTCCTTCGAAATGTAACTTGAGCCATATAGCTAAGTATATGAGTGTAGGATTCTTTCATATGAACAAATACCAAAAGCATGACAGGTTATACAACATTAATAAACATTTCAAAGATGTTTAAACTTGACTGTTCTCTCTAATATCTACAGACAATAAAATCAGTGATGAACGCATATGAAAATAAAGCTCTTACTGATTTTGTATACAGGCCCAATTTATTAAGGCATTGTTTTACCTCAGAAGTACTCAATTTTAAAAATATTTTTCTTATGTCCAGTAAATTGATAAAAAATATTATCCATTATATAATATCTATGCTTGTTCTAATTTTCCTCTGATCTTAGCTCAAGCTCACATTAAGACAGAAACCTTTTCTAAAGTATTCTTACCACAGTATAGAGTAACATGAGTATGAGAATATATGCCAGATAGTCTACAGTAAAATATCATCACAGTTTACTTCGAAGAGTAAATACAATTTACGTATACAATTTACTAATAAATATATATATACAATTTACAATATTTCACAATTGCATAGGACCTGTGAAGGATGGTATACATGTTTACTGCTGTGTGCAAAACTTAATTCACAGTGTGTTCAAATGAAAACATATGGACCAAGGTTGCTTGTGGATAACATTAGAACAAAGTCTTTTATTCCATTTGACATGCAGCATATCTCATTCCTGTTGTCCAAGGACAGTTCTGAGGAAGTTTTTATGCTTTAGAATAGAAAATGCTTGAAACACTTTGCAGGGTGCTTTATTTATCTTACTTCACTTTATGTTAAAACTTCACTTTATGTTAAAACTTCACTTTATATTAAAGCTGCTGAAAAAATGAGACACCCATAACTGAAAATCAAATTCCTGCACTGAGAAGAGATGGTTTTTCTTCATGATAATTTTGATTTTTCTTGGAAATGTAATCCACTGCTTTGAATCTTCAGCCAGACGACCCATTAATTCCATAAAATTTAATACTATTTTATCCTATATTTGGTATCTTATGTTTTTGGCACATTGAAAAAATTCTAATTGGAGGAGTTTGGAACCCTATTTCAATGTGTGATAAAACTTTAGAGAAGAGAAAGGAGATCGCATTTTTCCTCTTACCATTAAATAATTTAGCATCAGACACTTCTGAAAAAAATTAAAAGACTAAGATTTCTCAGATCAAATTAGTAAAACAAGTTTAAATAGCCTACCAGTCATGATGCACTTGACATCACATTAGAGGGTCCCCAAGAGAGAGTCTCACAAACTTTAGGATTCTGCCTATGTGTGAGTCAGCTACTACTGCCTTCCACACAACCACTGCCACAGCTGGTAAGGGTAAAGGTGATGGTGCCCAGAGAAGATGTGCATGAGGAGTGCAGATCACAGAATAAGAATCTTGATGATCCTCTAGGAAACACTGTCATAGAAGAGTGCATTTAGATCACAGTAAACTGGGTTGGAGACAGAATGCCAGAAACCTCACTCTATAACACAACTAAACAAAATATGCTTTGGATAAACTGGACATTTTAAATTAGTGAAAGATGTTGTATTATTATTTTAAACCAAGTGTTATTGCTTCATTGTCATTTATTATGTTCTTAGTAATCTTCCTCAATTTTCCTGAAGGAGGAATTAAAGCCAGAAAAGATGAAGAATTAATTCCTCATCTAGATGAATTGGAAAAGGGAAAATGGTTCTGAAAGAAAAAAGAACTGTTCAAAAAAACCTGTTCAATGCTTGTTGTCCTAAAGGCAGGCTCATTATGTGGTGGCAGTGCCAATTCACACACCAAGGCAAGGTATTTCTATTTCTTATTGTAGTTCATGCAAAGTAGGGAGCTAGGTGGTGTGATAAATACATATTATAATATTGGTTTTTCTCAAATATTAAAATGTGTTTAATTCTATGTGTATAATTCTAATTCTTACAAAAGTAGTCTTGTTATAAAGATATAGTTGTGTAACAATAATTAATGCCTTTATTTCTGTCACTAACTAAACTTAGACACAGTGGCGAAATAACTGATATAGTTATTTTAGAATACTTGTGGTTAAATTAATAACTGAACCACCTGCTTGGTTGGCTAACATCCAAAGAATGGTGTGATGAAGACCCCTACCACTGACAGCAACTGTCATCTGCAGAAACCACGGAAAAGTGCTCAAGCTGGGAGTGACAAACCCAACTGATCAAAACCACAGCCAAGAGATTTGCATGCTCTAAAAAGGTGGATCACAGGAGGAGCCATGATAAAACAGTTTCTGGAACATGCAAACTAGTTTGGGGAAAATATGAATATGCATAATTGCTTATGAATAGGTATTAGGCGGAGGTATGTAAAGTGTCTCCATCAGTGACAGGTGCACTTTTGGCTAAGGGCCAAGCACCCAGCATTGTTACTTTTGCTTTGTTTGTCCCTTATTGTCCTTTATTAAACTTTTTTTTAGATTCTAACAGAGAGTGAACATCGTTTTTCATAGTGGTAATACAGAAAAGCATAGCTCACCAATAATAAAAAATTTACATTATTTATGCATTTATACAGGCAAATTTACACATTTATACAGGCAAATCAATCCCACAGGGCAACTGCCCTGGGTGAGGGCACAAGGGTTGCTGAAGGAATGGTGGGTGCCCTGCATATTGCTGAGGGGACGTGAAGGACATTTGAGGGGGAGGCAGGTGCCCCTTGTGTCACTTAGAAACCATGAGGGTCTCTGAGAGACATAACTGAGGTGCTGGCAGATGCCCTGCGCGCCACTGAGGGGACATGAGGATCACTGAGGGGGATGCGGGTGTGCCCTGAGGGCCACGGGGCGAGGTGCCCGGGTGCCCCTCAGCCGCGGCAGCGGGAATTTGAAGCCGCTGTGTCCGCCCTTCTTGGCAAGGCACCGGGCAGGGTTCTGTAAGAAGTCTGGGATATGGCCTGGGGCAGCCATTGTGCTGAGGCACAGAGGAGGAAGGGACGGCGCAAGGAGGGACACACTGCACGGTGTTTCAGTTTGTGAGGGGAAAAGCTGAGGTAACTGAGAGGGGACATAGGGGTGTAATGCTGGAATTCCCTGGCATCACCTGTAGGGCATGGAATGAACATGTTGGGGTAAAATTGCGCAGTGTGGGAACAAAAGCTGCGGTAAGCTGTGGAGGGCTTGTAGCAACCATTTTGGCAGGAAAATCTGAGGTGTTTTTGGGGAAAAGTCTGAGGTAGTTTGTGGAGGACTGGTAGAGAAAATTTTGTGGTAAAATCTGAGGTAATTTTTAGGGGTCAGAAGGAACATTTTGGGGGTAAAATCTCAGGAAATTGCAGCAGAATGAATGAAGGTAAAATCTGAAGTAATGTCTATGAAATAGAATATTTTGGAAAATCTGAGGGATCAGAGGAACATTTTAGGAGAAGTACCTGAGGTAGTCTGTAGGGGATATTTTGGAGGGAAAACTTGGCATAATATATAGAGGACAGAACAAACATTTTTGGGGTAAAATCTTAGGTGACCTATAGGACATAGCTAGGGGATGTTTTGGACAGAAAATCTGAGGTAATCTATTGGGGGATCAGAAGCCACATTTTTGACAGGAAACCTGAGGTAGTTTAGATGAAACAAAATAAGCTCTTTTTGGACAGGTGAATTTGGGGTAATTTAGAGAAGAAAAAATGAGTATTTTTGAAAGAAAGTCTGTTGTAACATAGAAGACAGAAGCAGCATCTTTGATAGAAAATGTGGGAGAGCTTAGAAGAGACATAGATGACATTTTTAGCTGAAAACCTGGGTTAATTTGGAAGGGTGCTGTCCTGGGCAGAGTGGGAGTTGCAGACAAAATCTGTTAGAAAAGCCCTCCTGTTGAGTAATGAGGTACAAAAAGGATCCTCTTGCTTTCTAAATTCCTAAGAGAGGAACCTGGGTGTGGCTGAATCCAGTCTTAGCCCTAGACTTTGTCAACGGTTTATGCCTAAAAGATTTTATAGATGTAACTGAACCTTTATACAATTTTGTCCTTCAGTATAAAGGATTGCAAACCAAATATATTAATATAAATTTATAAGATATATTAGATAACACTTAGACAAAAATACCTTAATCAGAATTATTTACTATACACTACAGAAGCTATAAAAACTACTGTAGTATAATACACTGTTTTGAAGCAATATTGAAGCAATTACATTTAAGCTAGCAAAAACCAATTATTAAATAAAAGTTAATGTCAGTTAGCCGTACCAGCAATGGTGGCAAATCTTTTTAGCTTATCTTTGAGGAGTGACTGAGGGATGTCCCCGCTCAGGGAGGGATCTTCACACACGTGTTCCAAGAAGGAATATGTTAGAAGACCTACTGTTAAAAGTTGGGACTGGGTGGCTCAAGGTTTTCCCCATGGGGTTGTTGGGTGGCAGTTCCCTTCAGGTGCGGGAGCTGGAGCTTTTCAGGCCTGAGTGTGTTGTCATCCATTGGCAGAAGCTGTGGGACAACGAGGCAAGAGGGAGCAGGAAGAGCAGCGGCTTCAACTCAAGGCTGGAACGGCAAGGCAAGAGCGAGCAAGAAGAGCAGCAGCTTGGAGCTGAAGAGGGGGCACGAGAGGCATGCTGGGCGGAGGGCATTCCTGGCATCCCCAGGGCACCTTCTGGGTGTCCCAGCTGGCTTTGTGCTGGGCAATCTCCCTGTTAGCAGAGGGCAGGGTCTTTGCTGTCATTGGTCTTTTGCCGTTGTGCTCCTTTGGCTGCCCGGAGAGAGGGGCAACCCTGTAAGAAGGGTGAGAGCTCCCTGTCTCCACACCTGAGGGGAGAAATGGAGCTCTCCTGACCCCCAGCCCACCCTGTAAGCAGGGCAGGGCCTTTTCCCTGGCCCCAGCAGCTTTCTGCCTGCTGCTGGCCCCTGGCCAGCATGACCCGCTGTACTCATGGCACATCACAGCCTTTGTCCCCATGCCACCCCTGAAGCAGCTCAGCTTGTCCAGGCCCCTGTGTTCCTCCCGGCAGAGCAGGGGTGGGTCGGAGGCTTTCCTTTCCACTCAGCAGGAGGATGGCCCCCCTAGCACATGGGCTGCACAGAACTTGCTCCCTCTTCTGGAACTGAGTTCTCCTTGCCTGTGCTGCCCTGCCTTCGTTGGTGTGAGTGAGCAAGTGTGATTGTGCTTTCGGCCCCACTTTTGGAATAGAGCAGTGTAGCTTAGACTTCCTAGCAGGGAAAGAGGAGCTCTGTGCAGCCCCAGGGGAGTCCCCAAAAACTGCACAGGTGGAGAAACTCTGGCCTCGCCCCTACTTTCTGAGGACAGCACAGAGCCGCTTAGGGGTACCGTGGGCATGGTGACCCACCTGTAGCCAGGGCCTGGGTCTCTGCCTATGCTGTGTGGCTGGTGCACACCAGCAGGTGACCTGCCAGCATGCCAGCCATGTACTCAGGGCACGCATCATGACTTTGTGGAGCCCTTTGTCCCCAGCAGCAGCCCCAGGTCCCTGTAAAGCAGGGCTGGGCAGGTTGCTTTAGCCAGGTGAGAGGAATGAGCATTCCCTGGCCCTTCCAACTGTGCAGGTTGAAGAAGTGCTGTCCCACCTTTGGCCCTGATTTGAGTTGGTGCAACCTTGCTGCCACCCTTATTGAGGCTCCCAGGGCTCCTGCAGATGGATGTGTTACTGCACCATGCTGCAGCCAGGCTCCCACCAGTCTGTAAGAGGGCGCAGGCTGGAGCCTGTGCTCTTGTTGGGAGTGTCAGGCTGTGTGGGGCATCCCTTTCAAACAGAAACAAATAGTGCATTCAGGCTTGCTTGGGAACACCACACTGGATTAAAAATAGGCTAATGTAGTAAATACTATGGTTCATCTCTTCTCCCACAGACTGTTCATGCACAGTAGCATGCTGATACTTCTGGTTGTTGATGGCTATGAACTACAGTCCAGTATCTATAAACAAATGAGAAATGTTTTAATATTCAGGATGGATTGGCTCCTTCCTAAATCCCAGTGTTAAAGAGCAGTAAGCCACATAGGTTTTTTGTTGGGGTTTTTTTTTGTTTGGTTGGGTTTTTTGGTTTTGGTTTTTTTTCCCAATATTTTATATTTTTTATTGGAATACAAAAAGGGAAATGTAAACAATCAAATGTGCTTGGCAGGTGACATTCTGCAGCAGCTGCCTCAGACCAGTGATGCACACCTTTGCTTCCAGGCTGATGGAACAGACATAGGTCCGAGGATCGGAAGAAACAATGGCCCCCAGTTTAGAGTGTCCCAAACATTTTCAGAGAGTAAAAGCAGAGCAGCCCTCTGCATCTATTTGACCACAGCAGCACACATGAATTCATCCAAATATTGATGATAATTAGTAATTAATCCTTTTGTTACTAGAGCTAAATCCTTTTGTTACTAGAGATAACACGTCTTGCAGCAGGAACCAGTCCATTTTCTTTCCTCTCTTGTTGGTGCTGCTTGTTCTCAACACACCTAACAGACAAGAAAAACTTACACTTGTCATTAAATTACTGTTTTGTCTTTGCCCGAGTAGCTCAGGACAGTTTACTGAGGACTTAGTTTCAGAAACACTTGTCAGTGGTCAAAGCTGAGGGAAATTAGACAGATGTTTATAGTTGAAGTATAAAAGCCTTCCTTTGTGTTATTAAACCCTAATGCATTCATATTTAGCAGTGATGTTTTCCTGTCAGAGAATATTGTATTTGTTAATACCACACAATTATTTTCCTTTTGTTTGTTTTGCTTTGGGGTTTTTTACATAGTTATCTTCCTAGAGCGGTTTAAAAAGAAGGAAAATGTGGTTATGTTGTTCTCTGTACCATGGTTACCATGACTCAGCATAAATGGGTAAAATGCATTCACTTAATACAGTGTTCTGCTATTCATCATTATTGTGTAGTGGTTGTGCCTGTCCTTAGAGAACATTGCATAGCACCAATTTGTATTATACCACCTCTTGTTTTCTGTGGGCAAATACATCACAGCAAATTGCCGTATAGTTGCAATCTGCTCTGCACAGAACAGAAAAATAATAACTTTTAAATACACATGGCTAACACAAGCATAGGTTGTTAAATTTGGGGGCCACACAACTGAGTGAATAGAAGTTCAGATGCCTATTTCTGAAATACATATATTAAAAAAACCAACATGCTACATGATTATATGCCTTCTTTATGCCCTTGTTGTCAAATATAATTTTAAATTTTTTCCAACCTTTCACAATCTTAAGAATTTTGTAGGTTAAGATGAAATATTTCAAGTAAGACAAAAGTATTTCCCAAAGTATGTTTCCTGCTGATAAACATCACTGACAGCTGTCATCTTTTATGAATAAGAGAACTAGGTTAGGCTCAGAGTTTCTGTTTGGTTATGAAAAGTGTAATTTTTTTAACAGAAAAGGTTCATTTTAAATCCTAACCAAATTAGGAAGACATAGACCTGCTTTCAGCAGCAGTTTATTTGTTCTCTCTGTATTGGAGCTATCTCAAAAATTGTAAAGGTTGCTGATTTTTTTTTTCCAGCATCAATATACTTGTGCAGTTCAGCAGTATAATCGATATTTCTGGCTGATCTCTATTAGGATGCAATTTTTGATTCACCAGCCAAAGAGTAAGGACTTGTTCATGTTTATGTTTGTGTTAGGAGTAGATCCTATGGAAAATACTCCTTTCTGCATCGAGTTTTTGCCATTAAGGTGAACCAGTTCTTAGCTCACAGGCTATGATCTCAAATGAAGCTAATCTATAGAGTGCAGGTCACAGTGGAACCACAGGAAAAAAAAATAGCTAAAATTTTTTCCTCCTTTTACAGTGACCATTTCTACCATTAGGAAGAAATGCATAACACAACATCTTACATTCCTTTGTATGAAGCCATTTTGGACACTCCTGTGCCCATTTTAAGTGCAGCTGCATATGATGCAAAAGTTCATTTGTGGGGAATCCATTGCAAAAGGATAATTTTATCATCAGCATTACATTCTCAAGAATACAGGTAGAATCTCCCTTCTTTTAAAGTGGAATCAGAAAAAAGGAGAAGGAAAAATTTAGTTCTTCCTGTAAATTTGGACTTGCCTAGATTCAGAGTTCATGAGGAGCTGACTGATCTGAATAGAGCAGCACAGCAAAATTCTGCACAGTTCATGCCTGTTCTTCATGCTGTGCACATCTCTGAGGTTACAACATGATGTAAAGATATCTCAATCGTAGCTATAATTAAATACAAAAAAAGAAAAAAAGGAATTAAATGCCAATTCATTTTGTCCAGAATTAGGTGCATAGGAAGAAAAAAATCTCTTTTGAGCGTTGAGATTTATCTTTTTGATTTTTTGCAGGTACTGTTACATCTTTTCCTTGCAGACTATCCTTCATCCTTAATCGGAGTAGACACATCTATGGAAAATAAAAGGGGGATTTTATTTTTTCCATAGATTCTTAGTCATATGGAGAGTCTATTTATTTGATTGTTACAAAACATTCAGTCTTTCTAAATGTAAATTTTCATTTTGACATACACTATGCATAAATTACCAGTAAGTTGACTTCAAGAAGAGCAATGTCTTAATCAATGGTTGTAAATCTATGCTGAGACCTTTACAGCACTTTAAACTTATTCATGAAATTTATTTTCTTCAAATTATAGAATAGCCTCCAAGCACTTTCTAAGCACTGACAATAAATTTTTTGTGCTTTGCAAGTCAGTACCTTCCGTGCAATCAACAGTGAGTCTTGCTCTATTGTCATTGATTCTTGCTACTCTGTTGATGTCATCAAGTTATGCCAGTGTTATATACCATTCTATTGTTAATATGTTTTTTGTACATTGAGTCCTTGAAATTTTATTATGGTTTTGTCCAGAGTTACTGAAGACAGAAAACTGACTCAGGAGGAATTGAATTATTCTGAAGGCACCATAGCTAAGGTGGATGTTTCCCCAGTCTGTCAAAAGAATGATAAAATGTAATGTCAGACATTACTTGATTTCCACCTAATCATGTACTACAGCAAAAAGGTGCTCCAGGGCTCGCATTGCTCTTCCCTGAGCACACACATAGGTAGACTGGGAGAGCAGAGACTGAAGGCCAAGTGCTTTCATCCATGCAGGAAGTGCAAATGAGACAGCAATAAAGTGCACACAATCTGGAATTCAGCTTTTGTAGCACTAGAATATATAACTTCCTTGTCCTACAACTAAATCTTATGCTGGCAAAAACTTTTTAAAATTCCAGTGTCAATGTTCTCCTAGCAAGGGTCAAATCTGTGGGAGACAGTACTATAACCATATGAGAATAACTCACTAAATGATGGGTAAATTACAATATTGACTTCCTTGTTCAATTCACTAATGAGCTGTAATGGCACAGTTTTCTACTGTATGTTTTGGGTACACTGCAAACAATCTGCATTCAAGCAAACAGGAGATGTATTACCTCAGTGGCAAATAAGATGCTCTTGATCTTCTCTCCCCATATTTTAGACACTCTTAACAAGAAACTCTTTGTATAGTGATTTAGGACTGTGGTGTGGGGTTTTTTTCACCCTTCAAATGCTATTAATATTTTAGTAGTGTGCCAAGTATAGTTCTCATTTATTAAAAAAAAAAAAAAGAAATGCTACCAGGGGGATTAGCAAACTCTGCAAAGTGCTCACTCTTTCTTTAATTTTGTGATAGTGACAGATACAGTGGCCTGCCAGCCATCAGCTCTATTTTTCCAAACCATAATCCCACAGATTTCAATGGGACATTAGAAAGTAAAAATTTCTTACCATCCATTTACATTGTTAGTTTCACAGAAAGCTCATGCTTCTCACAACCTGAGCTGGCTGGCTGGGAGCAGGGACTGCTGCAGACACTGTATACATTAATGGAGAATGGTGATTCAGGAAGTCTAGTTCTCAGCAGAGATTTTTAGTTTAGTGCAAAGACACCCCAAAACAGATAAATGGCTCTGTTTTCAGAGCTGTTCTACAGCAAACCACATTGTAGGACAAAATGACCCTTCTTGGCCTTTCACTGAGCACCTAAAAATATCCATGGCTTAAGAAATCCTTAAATGACTTTTTGAATAGTGTTCCCTTTCTCCAAGATTTTACTTTTAAATACAGTCGTACTTCTATGTGCATATCATTACTTAATGATTTCAAGAGACATTTGGTCCAACCAGTGTCAGAATGGATTTTCCCCAGACATCATATATAAGGCATCAACTGAACAACATGAATTACAAAGAAGTTTCTTTATGCAGTGAGTGCATCCATGTTCCAGAATTTCTGTTCTGGAAAGCATGTAGAAACAGTGATAGTTTGCTCTAAATATTTAAATAACTTTAACTTTATAAAATCATCTGAATCTCTCAGAAATCATGGCTATGATAAAAAAAGTAGGAGTTTTCAAGAGGTTTTTGCTTTTCATTGAGTTGCAAAATTTTTGCTCTAACTTTATGATAAATGATAAAAAATATTATGAGAGCATGAAAGAATTTTCCAGCATCATGACTCTCAACTTTAATTTCCTATTCCTCATTTTCAACTGAATCACTGAATCATTTGGAGGTGGATATTCCAGAAAACTTACTAGCAGTTGTCACAGTGGTTTCCAGGCTTCTACACCACGGGACATTTTCTAGAAGCTGTATCTACCTGTGGGAACCTCGGGTGGGCTGGTGCTGCTGGTGAGGATAGCGTCTGGAGGCTGAAAATTTTGATCTGATACTTTTTTTTTTTTTTTTTTTTTTACTATGAGGCTAGATAAACTCTGAAATAGGTTGTTCAGTCTGATTAAGCAGTGTCCACCTTTGGAAACAGTCAATGTTTTAATGGACAAGACCTTGGGAAACCTGATTTAATTGGGCCTGCTCTAGGATAAGATTTTATAAGGAAACCTCAAAAAAACCCTTTCAATGTTTTTTCTGTGAGCTAACATCCCTTTCTTTGAGACATGTTGTACCTTTAAAGAGAGACAATTGCTTTGGGTGCAGCTACAGCTCTCAACTAAAAACCCCACACTCCTGAAATCAATGGAAAATACCTAGTGAATGTTCATGGCCTCAAATATCATCATGGACTATAGCATTGTCATTCTGTGGCTGAACACTGCAACTTTAACCCAAGCTTGTGTAGTGCTGCTCTTTGCTGTGACTGGTTGTGTTTCAGTTGGGTTGCTGCACAGTCATTTCAGAGCAGGATTAAATTCCTTACTGCCAGAATCAACATCGGAAAAGTAAACAACAGTTTGTTAATATAATCACTCCCTCTTAGAAATTTTCTTCATTTGACACAACAGGCTGTTGGAAATGTGTATCTTTGGTGTCTACAGTTGGCCTGCAGTAGCAAAAAAAGATGATGCTTTGAGTCTGTGCAACTGCTGAGGACAGCATCCTCCAGCATGTGAGGGTTATGGCTCTACGCTATTTGCAGAATAACTGCAACACTGATTTTTCTCTGTATTTCTGATTCTTCATTGATATGAACAGTGAAAATACTCCCTTCCTCTTTTTCCTCTTTTCTAAGATGAGAATGTACCCTGAGCAACAAAAGTATGTGCATAGGGGAATGCCATGGTGGTTTCAGAAGGTCTCTTATGTTCTGGAAACTATAGTTTTGCACCACAGAACATTCAAAGAGCGTGATTTTTTTCTAATAGAGTTCAACTTCACATATTTTCAAGAGTGTAGGCACTAGTCCCAAATGTTTCACTGAATCAATATTCATTGTTGCTTTTCTTTGCATATGAGCTACACAGGCAGGTGTGAAATGATCTGAGACTCACTGTAGTGTGGAATACCATTTCTATGGCTGGTAGGACTGAACTTTGATCAGGTTTCACCTCCATCATGGGCTTTGAGTCCAAAATGGGGCTGTTCTTTCCATCCAAACACCTTCTCGCTTCAGCTATTTTCTCATAGAGATGTTTAGTATGCTTAGTAAACCTTGCGAACATTTGTCTCCCCCTCTGAAATCTGACTTGCAAGATAAGAGATATAAGGTGGTAAGCTGCAAGATGGTGGAGGAATAAACTTCTTTAATGCATTTGAAAGAACTTAACTTTTTTCTGTTTCAGTCTTGTAAAATATCTTGTCTTCATCAGTGAGTCAGGATAGACAGTGCTGTCAAAACATAATCTTAGCAGAGTTCACTCTCCTTTTTATTTTTTTGAGGTTTAATTAAGAAAATGCAAATACAACTTATACTAGCTTGCTAATTGGTACTCTGTTTTCAATAAGGTGCGAAATGCTCTTATGGAACAAAAAATATGAAATATGTAAAAGATCTGTTTGACATTCACAGGCAGATTCACAGCTGTGAGAAGCACTGGGGAATCTAACTTGGACTGACTCCAAGTGTGAGACACTTGAGTTTCAAGAAATTTTGAGGGCTTCTAGCCCTCATTGCCTACAAGAAATATTTTTCACTTCTTAAACACATCAGGTAAAGAGAAGTTTTAATTCCAGTACAGTAATTATTTTATTATTACTGGTTTGTTTTTTTTTTTTTTAACTGAGAAATTAGCAACAAATAACCATTGGTAGATTCATGGGGAAATGTCTTTTTTCCAAAATACAACAGAAAGGAGATACAGATACAAATTTATACTGAACAATGCTTTATTATGTGACTATAAGTTATGACTGGGTTATGTGGAATTCATATTCTAAGAATATTCCTTAAGTATATTCCAAATATAATAAGTAAAGAAGCATCTTTGAATTTGTGAATCCAAAAGAGCTGAAGTATAAAACAGTAGCAACACAACTGAACTGATTGTAGGGCAAACTTGATGCAGTCTGTGTTAAGTGATGGCTGAATAACTTAGGTGTTTAAGTTTCAGACTCAGAAACCTGTGTTCAGATATCCTGATCCAATGATAGTTGAAAAGTACTGAGTATCTCTACAAGATATTAATCAAAGTCCTGTCCTGCTCAAGATACTCAAGCCTGTGTTGGAGACACCGTCTCTGATCTTTGTATAACAGCACAAAACTCGGACATTCAATTATCATTTTCCACTTTTCATCCGTGGTTATATATATGCTTGTACTGTGAAGAAAGAAACCAATATTTCGCCATGGTTAGGCTTCATTTGCCTTGAGTTGTTTTGACAAGTTAAGCAGCAATCCATAACTTCTGGTGTTTTTTTCAAGATCATAACTTACTCTGAAGTCACAGTTTTGTAAAGGACACAAAAGGGTCTAAATAAATCTCTTGCTATGAGGTTGTGAATGGGTGAGAGAGCATGATGCTCAACACCCCGGCATGCTAATGTTGCAAACCACTCTTCTGCCACTGTTCTTCATTTGTAATGCATCAGCACTATTCAAGTTACAGAGTACATTAATTTGATTATAATTAACTTATTGCAGCAGAAGGAAAAGAATCTAAAATAACACTGCTGTCCTGTGAGATTTTTGTGCTTGTAAATATTAGGCATTCATGGGCTGCTTAGGGATTTGTGACAAACCCTGGAAGTATTTGACAGTTACCTGTTGCATCCAACTTGGGTTTTTTCTTCTTTTTCACTAATACAAAAAACTTAAAAACCCAACATCATTGCTCATATAAAATAATGATTTTCCATTCTTTCCCCTGTAAAAAAATGCTATTTTCTCTTTTCACATCAATTCATCTTCCAATTTCTACCCCATTTGTAGTAGACAAGTGACTTAAATCAGGCAAGCCTAGCAAGATCAAAAAAGAAGCTGTCCTACCAAGGCCAACAGAGTTAGTTCAGCAGACTATGTTTCAGAAAGAGATAAGAGTGACTTGAGAATGAAGATAAACCTGGAAATATAAGTGCAAATTGGGAAGAAAAGAGAAAAGGAGCTTGCAATAGCATTACAAGTTACTGCATACCTAAGAGACTTTTTTATAAGAACAAAGAAACAAAGTTGACAGTAATTTGAAGCTATATATGGAAAGAAAATATGACTGCATGCAAGAAAGGAAAAAAATCTCAAGGCTTGTATTAGGAAGAGGTATTAAAAAAGTTGTATTTTATGATTTAAAAGAGACTAATTTAAGGAATGTACCAATTATTGCACTGGAAAATAAACCAAACAAAAAAACAAAACAATGACAATCCCTGGAATTGACAAAGCAGAACATAAACTATAAAAAAGGTAGGAGTATAGCAATGCAGTATAGAAAAAAACAAAAACAGTTAATGGAAGTTAATGACACTTCAGAACTCCTTTATTTCAAAACAAATAGTTAGTTCAAGGCTTTTATCAAAATCTCTCATTGACTCTCTCTAAATTTTTGCAAGATGCATTTAAGCTTCCTGTCAGCCTGGAGGTAGAACACCTTTTAATTCAGTTTTAATGAAATCAGAGTTGGACGTCTTCCTTCAATTCAAACTAAACTTCACCTTTGTATGAATTATTTTTTATATATACATTTTATATATATATATATATATTTGTTGTAATGTGAGATAACTTTGGAGAAAAGTAATAAGAAAGACCAGAGAACATAATAAATGAAAACATTTGTTAGTTCCTACCTAACAGCAATTCTGTAGCTTTATAAAAATTACTAAATCTTTAATTTATCAAATACCTCACCATACACTTGCTTTTGAACCTTGTATACGTAGAAACTGCTGATATCCCAAAACACAAAGATTGAAACCACATGCACGGCTTTGCTAGGTGAGGGCACAAAAGACCATTTATTTAAAATTACATTTGGTTGAAGGTGATGAAAGAATATACAATGGGGCCAATGCTGTTTCAGTGGTGTCAACAGATACAAGAGAAGAAATAACAGGACTGTAAAGAGCTGGGAAATAAAATTGTAAAGGGAAATCCAAAATAAAGTATATTAGGTCTTCTCCCCAGCTGTGCAAGTTTCCCAAAGGAAACATAGAAACCAAATCCTTTAGGAAAGAAATTCAGAATTAATGGGTGCTTAAACTGGGGGGAATAACACTGCCTTGGTATGGAAATCACCATGTAGGCTCTGCACTTCTCATTATTTCTCTCAGTCACTAAGGGCATGCCTTAGTATACTCCATGCCTTGGGAGTATTGTCAACAGCTTTTATTCTTAAGAGAGCAAATCTACAATTTATTGTTGTTGTTAGTATTCTTGTCTGATTATTTATGTAAAAAATTAGATCAATATGTAAATGCAGAAGTGTATATTATTAAATACTCCACTTCCTTTTTGCCGTAGTGATTGAGTTTTAGTAGTAGCTAAAAATGCATTTCAGATAATTAATTAAATTTGTACAAATTGCCTAAATGCAGAGTTGTCTCCCATGTTCATTGCTGAGATAGGTTTTGTAATGAAAAAGTTTATCTGGTTGATGACATGTAGGGATTTATTCAACCTTTCAGGAGACGTTATATATTTCTCAGTTTCTATTTTGATCATCAGCATACTGCAATATTTAGAAATTACTTGAAATGAGATGGAAAGTATATCAGGTCTCACAAAGAGACTGGACTGTTTTAATTAATCTCTCCTGCTAGACAGGATTGTGTAGGGCTGCTGAGAAAGATCTTTGATTCCTTTCACAATTATCTCTGGTTAATTGCACTAAATGAAAGGCGAAAACCTCAGAAAATTCAAGGTAGGTTGGGCACAGACGCAGCCATCGTCTGGAATACTCTTTTTAAGGCACATTCACATAGCTTGACTTGCCAACCAAATGCGTATGCTGCTTCTCAGATACAGAACACCATTGAACAATATTTCCAGAAGAGAGAATTTTTACTGATTTAGCGGCTGCACTTCAAGTAAACATAACCTTAACTTGCCAGCCTTGCCAGCTGAATACATAGAGGAAATATGTTTTAAATCCTTCTTCTCCTTTTTCTAAGGTTTCAGAGATTTACAAAATGCTCCGAGCAGGTAATTTTCTCCATTCAGGATTTAAAGGTCTTAATCCTCTCTTCGAGGCCTTTCTTTCAAAATGTGTGGGTGCCTGGTAGGCTAAAATAGTGACAGTGTGACTTTTACTGGTTTTATATTTTTGCGCTTTGGACAAGTGTTGGATACATGCTGTATGATACTGGAATAGACCAAGCACTAAATCTTGTCATCAAGGGCTAAAACTTGTAACTTTCACTGAAGCCAGGGAACAATCTCAACCTGCAAGACTGTAATTTTTTCTCTTTGTTTCTTATTCAACTTGTATTTGGAAGTGAAAGGAACCCCACAAAAATCTTGCCATTGTAGGACTGTCTGGGAAGTCCGCTGTGCAGTTCATACCCCTTGATCACATGCAGTCCCCACAACAGGGGCTCCTGCTCCAGGTCCTTTCTCAGTGCACAACCAAATAGCAGAGGTGCAGATCAGCACCATCTCATTCTCCAGGTATTTTAAAGTGAAGCAGCAATGTTCTGATGATTCTAAAGCTGCATTATTAGGTCCCTCATTCAGTTCTCAGAGGAGCTCAAGTTTCCTGATGCTGGTGGAGTTTAGGCTTGAGACAGACCCTGAGCTACCCCATCTAGTCAGGCTGGTCCCCCCTTCCCCCCTCAAGCACGGCACAAACATGCAGTTTTAAGTGGCCGGGAAATATTACTGTCTTGATGGCAAATTTATGGCAACATGATTCCTAATTGGAAAATTGCTAAAGCAATAATGTTTAAATACTTGTTTCCCCTTTGAGGCTGCAAAATAGTCCTGTCTTTGTGACAGTTTACAGCTGGTATCTGCTCTCGCTGCTGTTTGTTATTTGAAGGTTCTATGCAGCACCAACAGTCTCTACTATGGCAAATATCTATGTATGCAACACAAAACTAGTAGCTGTCAATGGGTGGAACTGAGAGCTACCCAAGAGCTTTCAAAAGTCTTTTTCCTGTCTTAAACTCTTGGCCTTGTTTCCAACAGCTTGTGGCAACAGTCATGTACATGGTGTTCTGAGCCCAGTTAGGCATTGACTGATAGTAATTCACCCACTGTCAGTGCTGAGTGACAGAAGGGATTGAATTTTAGTGACAGAAGGGATTGAATTTTTTGAGTTGCAAAGTTTTCTGACTCACATCCTAGATGATATTTTATGTCCTTGAGCATAAACCCACAGAAAGACACACTAATTTCAATAGTAAGATATATTACCCTAAATCAAATTTCTGTTTAAGTTTTTCCTCAAATGCTCCTTCTCCTTCGTGATCAAGTTAAAAACCAAGATGTAACAGGTAACACTCTTACCATAAATGTGTAAACTGATTTGTTTAGACAATGAAAAATAAAACCCACAGCCCAAAGAATATGCCTTCCAGTGTTGCATTTTAATTTTGTGTGATGTCCCATAGGAGCTGCTTCAGTGCAATCGCCTGTTATAGCCAAAGATCTCAGAGGGATAAAGAAATATATTATCCCTCACGAGATTCCATTAGACTTATCTCAAAGGTGGGGAAACTAAAATACGGAGTTAAGTAACCTGCCTAGCATTATATAGTAAATTAAATGCAGGGACAGAAATCATTGCTTTTAGTCCTACAGTTAAGGCAAACATGGCCTCTGCTTTTATTAAATGACCTCACAGATTTCCATTTTCTCTTTTTTTTACCCTTCCCCTTTTTAGTTGTATTTGGGTTTTTTAAATATTCAATGTAAAGCTAGCACCTGAAAATTAATGGAACACAAGCAAATTTCAAAAAGAAAAATATAAACTTTTTTTTTTCCTTCAGGCCACTTCCAAACAGGGCCATTTTAAGAGTCATCTCCAATTCTCCAATTCTTAGCCAAAAGAATTCTAGGAGGAAGGAGTGTCTCCAGTACACAGTAACATCCCTTCGTTGATTTATATCTCAAGTTTACAGAAGTGTGATTTCAGTTTTCTCTTTAAAAACCGGACCAAGAAGTTTTGCCGCATCTATTCCTCTCTGTCAAACATTTCACATGGCTTTGTGGGCAGTTGTGTCTGTTGCCAATGCCTCTGCAGTGCACATGCTTTTGATCACCACACTGAGCTTGGCATTGCTCAACACCTCACACTGTGTATTTTAGCTTCTCAGTAGTAGTGTCTGCAGCCAAGATACATCCAATGGGGCACATTGACAAAAACAGGACCCGTGACGACAGCAGGAATCTGACATTTTTATTAACATCCTTCTCATCTTCTCTTTATAATAGTATCTGCCCTGTACTGAGTCCAGTTAGGATTAAAGAAGACATAAAATTGAATCAAA
Organism: Origma solitaria; assembly: GCA_013397895.1. Taxonomy (NCBI): domain Eukaryota; kingdom Metazoa; phylum Chordata; class Aves; order Passeriformes; family Acanthizidae; genus Origma; species Origma solitaria. The sequence goes on from VZRL01000640.1 coordinate 1,795,703, forward strand.
ACAATTAAATGGAAACAAAAGTGTAACCAGAGTTGCAAGGAGAAGAAAGTACAAGGAGAGAACCAAATCTTTCCTGTAAACTTTTTTTTTAAATGAATGCTGCCAACAGTGGAAATGGCAAGCCTTCCTTTCTCATAATAGGTGGCAACTGCTGAACATGCTAGGGAAATGAAAAGAGAGTTCAGATAGAGGCTGTTGCATTACTGACAGTGTTTGGAGTACTACTTAGGTAAGAGAAAATGATTTCAAAGACCTTGAGGACTGGCATAAAGGGAAGAAAGAAAGAAAGGCAGGGCAGTTTGTCCCATTGACAAGACACTGTGAAATGGCACAAGCAGAATCAAAAGAGGGTTTTCTTTCTCTGTGAGCAGGACAGAAGAAAAGCAATTTGTTTCTTGAGAGTGAAGAGCTGTAAGGAGGGTATACAAAAGAATATCTGCTCTTAGAAAGCACTTGATAAAATAACCTTGCACTTGTGTGAAGGAATACCTCTGTAGCCAACAGGCTGCATGTATCTCAGAGTGGAAGGACATGAATTTCACAGAATGGTTGAGGTTGGAAAGTGCCTCTGGAGACCACCTTGTCCAACCCCTTTTCTCAAGGAGCAGTACAATTTGCGAATACTCAATTAACAAAAACGGGAATCCATGGGGGCCCATGGTCAGGTCTCCTGTTCCAGTAACAGCAGTTTAGTGACAGGTAGACAAAATTCCTAAAGAATTATCCTGGGTACCTACATGTAACCATTGAAAAAAAGTCATTGAAAAAGCATTCAAAAGAGATGCATTTAACAAACAAAAATATTCCTGCATGTTTTGATTATTTGTGTTCTGAAATGTTTTGGTTTAATTTATTTATTCTTTCACAGCAGAGGACATATCCAACTGAAGGAAATGTGGTTTTCCTACCTGTGGCTGCAGGTGGTAAGAAGGGAGTTTAGAGATGTATCTGGTGATAATATTTGAGCTGACATACGCATATGCTGCAGAGTGATGCATTTCATCTTCATCTCCATTATTATATGTTCCATGTCTATTGACTATCATTTGTTGTTATTTGGGAGGTATGCTTAACTCCCAGCAGGACAAAGCCTACAAAAAGTGAAGTAGCAATACAATACTGTAAACCCTCTTAATGGTCATACAAAGTGTACTTGGTAGTAATCTCCTGTGTTTGCTGCTAAATGGCTTGACCTTTTTCCAGGATTCTGATCTTTTGGGAGTTGAAGATTGTGAGAAAGAGGATGCAAAGGAGGAAAGGATCATGACACTTGTCTCCACATTTGTTCTCAGTTGAAAAAACAGATTTATACTAACCTAGCTGCTGGACTTTGCCGTGAGGCAGCTCTCCTCGCAGGCCAGACACATGCTTGATTATTTGGCTGGTTCATATTGCAACCCCACTGATATGGTTGCTTATATGGAACACACACTCATGAATAAAACCACAAGCCCATGACTGGACTGTAGTAGAAATTATTTATTAGGTTAAATCATTGCAATTATTATATATTTCCTCATTTCAATTTTTGCTGAACATTGAAAAGCATTATTTTTCAATGTAAACAATGTAAACAAATAATGTAAACCATGTGGACAATGTAAAAATATAAAAAGTACCATATGAGTATTTTTGTTGATATCCATTTGTCATGATTTAAGCCCAGCCAGCAATTCAGCTCCACACAACCTCATTCTTCCTACATCAGGATTGGAGACAGAATCAGAAGGATAAAAGTGGGAAAACTCATGACTGGAGGTAAAGTTTAACAGTTTAACTGGTAAAGCAAAAGCCATGCCTGCAAGTAAAGCAAAGCAGCAAACTAAGGAATTCATTCACCACTTTCCATGGGCAGGCAGGTGCTCAGCTATTCCCAGGCGAGCAGGGCCCCATCACACACAATAGTGACTTGGGAAGACAAACATCATGACTCCAAATATCCCCTTCTTCCTCCTTCCTGCCCCCCATTTATATACTGAGCATGATGTCATATGGCCTGGGATATCCCTTTGGCATTTGGGGTCAGCTGTCCTTTCTGTGTCCCCTCCCAAATCCTTGTGGACCCTCAGCCTCCTCACCGGTGGGGTGAGGAGCACAAAGGCCTTGACTGCGTAAACCCTGTTCACCTATAACTTAAGCAGCCCTGAATTATCAACTCTGTTTCCAGCAGACATCCAAAACACAGCCTCATACATGATGCTGTGAAGAAAATCAACTCTATCCCAGTGAAAATCATCGTACTATTTCAGCCCAGTAAACTGCTCCTGTGGGCCTTGAGCTTTCTGGATCTCAACCAAAATGTCTTGTGGAATTTTGATTCCTTTTACAACTTAAAAATTCCATCACTTATCTGTCTAATAAAAATATTTTCTTCAATGAAACCATTTCCTTCTGCTGTAAAACAAAACACCTACTGAGACATGGTCTAAACTTTGAGAAAATAGAAACCTTTACTAGTTTCTAAGGGTGTACCTGAAGAAAATAAAGAGTTAGAAAGCAGAATTGTTTGGGAAAAAAGTAAAGTCATTCACATGGCTAGTAGCATATTATGAAAACATCCTTCCCCTGTTCTGATATTGTATTGTCCCATGGCCTGGCTAAAGCTGAGTGAAGCTGCAGAACTGTGGCTGTTTGTAACTCATTGAAGCAGTACTTCTCCTCAAGAAACCACAAAAAAAGTATTCAGTTTTTGTCTCTGTTGCTTCTTTCATCTGTTTATTGCTCAGTTGTACTATGTTCCAAACATATTCATGTGAGTCTTATGAGTCCTTTGGAGCAGTGTGTGGAACATGAGAACATTGACCTTTGCTTGCACGTCTCATTTCCGGCTTTGTCCAAAGGTCAGTTCGGTAACTCAGGTAACTTGTCAGAACTAGGTCATCACAGAGATTCGTTAGATCTTCAATAAAAAACGTTTCCTGAGCTGTACTGTGAAGTGAGATGTTATGCTAGGGGGGAAAACATAGTGCTTGAAATAGCATTCTGATGTGACTTATGATGACATTGAAGTGCAGTTAGCTGTTGAATGTGATATATGTAAGTCAGTATCCATATGGACTACTCATCTTTTGCAGTTCTTTAAGCTGTAGTAAGTTTATATCCAGTGCATACTTTTAAAAATACACGTGGTAGAAGATGTGTTCATTAAAACGATTTAAAATCTTTATTTGACTCAAGGGTTGCATGGATTTTAAATCATAGGCTGGATTATTAATTACACTGATGTATGAGAAAATAACATGACAGATGTTTGTAGCCATCACTTATCTATGTTTTCAAATTCTAGATTCAAAGTCAGTGAAGCCTGTGTTTAGACTGCAGTCTAGTTCTTACAAAAAATTTGGTATTGGAGACTGATTGCAACATGGATCATGACACTTCATCTGCCAAAAGTTGTTACTGTTATATATAGTTTCTCCAGCCTTGTTCACATTCCCATAAACAAGGAAAATGAAGTAGATCTATTTTGGGACAAAGATCTATAAAAGACTGAAATGCAGAAAAATTTAAAAATAATGCATTCTGCAGTTTCATATTGCACTGAGTTTATCATTCAATTTGATTTGAGTAATTAATCCTCTGAAATGATAAGTCAGAGAAATTGTGAGTCAGTGAGGAAATCCAGATTCATTTCCTTATGATAATGACTCTTACATAATCCTTTTATTATTTTTCTCTTCCCTGCCCTCTTCTGTGACAAAAGGTACAAATAAAAGTATAATATATGTTAAATTATAAAACACAGATCTGGATTTTATCCTGAACATTCTCCAGCCATCTGAAATTTAACAGGAAAAAGGGTTTGAAATGCAGGAGCTTTAAGTTAACTGATCCTATGCAAAGAAGAACACAGAATGTGTCTGTCATTGTTTTCATTTGTGAATTGGGTTTTTATGGCCAGGTTTTGGCATTGGGGGTGGGGCTCCACGAAGCTGCCAGAAGCTTCCCCAGTGTGTGACCAGAGTCAATGCCAGGCGGCTCCAAGAGACTACTGCTGGCCAAGGCAGAGCCCATCAGTGGTGGTGGTAGTGCCTCTGGGATAACATAGTTAAGAAAGGGAAGGAAGCTACAGCACAGCAGCAAATTGCAGCCAAATATGAGACCAGTGAGATTATGTGAGAGCAACAACTCTGCAGATCAGTGAAGTGGAGGGAGGAGGTGCTCAGGAGCTGGAGCAGAGATTCCCTTGCAGCCCTTGATGTAGACCATGGCTAGGCAGCTGTGCCCCTGCGCCCTATGGACATCCACAGTGGAGCAGCGGTCCACCTGCAGCCTGGGGGACGACCCTACGCCAGAAGAGAGGGATGCCCAAAGGAGTCTGTGATCCTGTGCTAAGCTCATGCCAGGCCAGGCTCTTGGCAGGACCCGTGGCCCCATGGCATAGGGAGTCCACAGTGTCAGGACTTGTGATCCTGAGGTGGACCCACGCTGGAGTAGTCTGTCCCTGAAGGACTGTACCCTGCAGAAGGGACCCATGCTGGAGCAGTTCATGAGGAACCACAGCCTATAGGAAGGGCTAACATAGGATAAATGGCTAACACAGGAGAAAGGGCAAACTTTGGAATTCATGGAGGACAGTCTCCCATGGGAGGCACCCCACCGTGACACAGCGGAAGTGTGAGGAGTCCTCCGCCTGAGAAAAAATGAGCAGCAGAGACAATGTGTGGTGAACTGACTCCAATCCCCATTCCCCATCCTCCTGTGCAGGTTCGGAGGATGAGGCAGAGAATTCAGGAGTGAAGTTGAGGCCACATCACAATCCACCTGATAAGGAGGCATGGTGTGCATTCATTACAAATTCTAGTCAGGCCAAACAAAGGAGCTCTCATGCTTTTATTACAAAATAGTTTTAACTCTTGCCTTGCTAGGTACTACCTAGCTGATTCTCTCCAGCAGGTAACAAAATGTAAGTATGAGCAATCTTCTCATCATAGAGTAATAAATAATTTTGCTTGCAGAGATTAAGCCACACTCCTCCAAGGATAAGTGCTACTTCTCTGTTTGTTTGTCCCTGCATGGACAAGGAAATCTCCTGGCCATTTCTTCCTCACGCAGTCCTTTTTGCATTCTTGAACTGGGAGTTAGTACAATATGGTAAATTAGAAGACTTATGATGGGGGCAGGGAAAGCTGTGGCTTCCTAAATATTGGAGGACTGCATTTCTTGGAGTTAAAACGGTTACAGCTAAAGAAGAAAGTCAGTGAAGGTCCCAAGCCATTTTCAACTTGCTCCTGTCAAGATCACTAAGCCTACATTTCTCAGGTCTGGAAATTTATTATATTGATATTAACACCTTGCCTATCATTTGGTGTTTCTCGTACTTCCTGTGGACCGGAATTCTATGGTGAATGAATCCCCAGCTCCCGTGAAAATTATGGATTTGTCTCTGGTTTGCTCTCTGGAATGGGTGCATACGTAAAATCTATTCCCTTGCTTTTGAAATGAGCTTATCTTAAGTTACAGAACAGTCTATTAAGCTGAAATAAAACAAACAAAACCTTTTTACATAGAGAATGTTCTTATGAAGAAATTTCAAAAGTTAAACTAGTGTTGAAACAAATCAATAGAACATCTGTGAGTTTATACATTCATACTTCAAGGGTGATTTATTTATCAATTTGCTGATTCCATCATGGAAGCAGCATAGCCCATAAGCAACAAACTATTTGCTTTAGAATATGGTTCATTCGACCAATACCAAAGAGGACTCATCATAAAATTTTGCAGTCTGTGCTCATCCACTTTTAAAGCTAAACTTTGACCATAATATTGTGATGTATAATTTGGGAATAATGGAACACAAGTTACAATAACTCAGCAAAATATGTGCCAGTGGGATTCTAAACTAGCCCAGCAAAAGTATTTATTTGTGTAAAACAGAATAAAAGAGGTTTATATAATCCTATAGTAAACATCTAAAATGGAGTATAGGAAAAAAAGAAATCCAAAGTTACTTGTCAGCTCTGACAATGCATGGTTGAGCAAATGTATGTCTAAGGCTGTAAATCTCCTTGCCTAGCATTTGACAGGTTTGTGAAGGGTAGTTAAAGACTAAGTCCATCTGAAAGCAAGGAGTTCAGTCAAAAGCATCAGCTTTTTTGCACTCCAGTCTTCTTTCAGCTAATGCAGCTTAAACAACCAAGTCAGGCAGCAAACAGAAATTCTCTGAGACATGCAGTTACTTGTGTAATCATAATCCAACAGAAATAACAAATCAATCTTAAATTTTACCTGCAGTTATTTAGAAGATCTAACAAATGTATCATAAAATATGTATTTATGAAAACCAGTTTTAACCATATTCTTGACATCAAAATTTTTTTCTGTTTAAGATGGTATTCCAAGGTACAGCCTACTGAAACATGAAACTGAGAAAAGCTGTTACCTTGTTATAGATAATTGTATGGGAACCTGGGTGTTATTAGAGCAAGGAAGAAAAATGTGGGTCTTGCAAAAACTCTTACTTTTACTTACCCGTATCTCAACCTGCTGCTCTTTAAGGGCAGTGATGCTAGAGTTTAGGATCAGCTGCTTTTGCATGCTTTGTATTATCTCTTATAAGTGAGGCTTGCAAACAAAATCTCTGACTTGTATTGAAATTACCTTAAGAGAATGGCAAAAGCAGTTGCATGCTTGGAATGGATTAAATGTGAGATACCAATTTCTGCTGTTGTTTCTTTCTTTGAAGGACAGTAGTTGTCTCTCATTAATTTTCATTAAAATAATAATGCTTTGTTAGAAGGGTAATACCCTTTAATTCAGGTGAAGGACAATGGCTTTTGACCAAAAAATGTTTCTTACCTGGTTAATCAGATACACTCCACAGCTTAACTATTAAGGATCTTTTAATGTTGTTAATTTCGATGTTGTTTGTTTTATGTATCAGAGGTAATCAGCAGCTCAGTGAAATTTTAAAATTATGGCTGGCTTCATGATGGCACAGAAAAAGGTCTGATTAGCTATCGCCATGATGAAACTAATTCATACTCTGCAGTTTCATCCAACTACTGATGCTAATAATGTATAAAAATAAAATCTACTTTATTGCATAAAACCAAAACTAGGATTTTCCAGGATTTTTCTATCTTGCACATTTTATATAACTTTTAATTTCAGTGCATGCATGTGAACTTTGCCTTCTAATCTAAAATCAGTGCCAGTCACTGATACATCAAAACTCTGGCACATATTGCAAGCCTCTTCTGCTGAACAACTGTAGGATGGAAGGATGATACAGGGCACAGATGTTCTGAGTATTTCTGGTTTCCACTGATCTGTTTTTCTCTGATTTATTTTCCAGTCTTTCTGTTGTCACTATGTGAAGTCTTTGTTTTCCCCTGCAACCAGAATGACTGTCTGACTCTGCAACCTGGCTGGAGGTTTGTGACCTCATGTTCCTGTTTCTTCCCACTTACCTAGCACAGCAAATTTCTTGCTTCTTTGATTAAGGGATGAACAATTTATTCTCTGTGCATACCTCTCATACTGCACTTTTCCTTCTTAGTCATCTTCCATGGAGCCCTAAGAGTCCTGGAAACTTCAATCACACATTGAATAAACAGAGTACTGCATGTTCTTTGCAAAACCAAAAATAAAGAGGATTACAGAATTTCAGTTTTCCTTCCCTATGCTTGATGTGGAATTACCGTAAGTTACATGCTTCTGATAATTATTATTTATTGATTCAGGCAACTTTTGCATAAGCAAAAGAAAATACAGGGAAGCCAAACAATCCTAGATGTTGGTATCTTATAATTTATTGCTAAGGGAAATAAATCACATTTTTAAATTTCACCGAAAGATTTTGCAACAAGCCTGACTTATTGCTATGTAATACTTTTGTTTTGGTTTTCAAACTTTGAAGTCCATATTTAACTAAAATATGTTTCATGTTGTTGCATTTGTCAACTACAATTGAATTGGTATGCATGAAATAATTACGTTTCTGGTCACAATGGATATTGTGCATGTCTCTTAAGATTTTTAGAAATAAACCCTTCAATTAAAAATGTCAGATTTCCAAAACAAATTTTAAAATGTATATCTAGTTTAAAAGGCATGGATTCCTATCCAGTCATCATTTTGATATGGAAATGAGTACAGAATGCACACGGTGTCCTTGCATCAGAAATGGAAAAGTAGAATATTGGAAGCATCCACCTTTTTTTTATAGATGATAGCACTCCCTAAACTTTACCTTCTTTTTTGCAAGTGCAGGCAGAGAAGGGTAAATAACCCTTTCAAATAGTTTATTATTTTTTCTACCCATATAAATTTGTGCAAGCATTGCTTCTTTTCAGGCAACAAATAACTGGAATTTTTGCCATACTTCACACTAAACTGGTACTGAGATTTCAGATGTATTGAGGTAGTTTCCATTAGTTCTGTTGTTACCATGGGACTGAAAAGTAAGGCATGCTTCTTTTGAGACACTGTGTTTTATTAAAACAGATCTGTTAACTGACAGATATGATAGTCACAGCTATCTCTGACAAGATATTACATTTTGGAGCTCTGGTCTCATTGAGGTGGTTATTCTGAAAAATAGTATGAATATTTAGTAGCAAAAATGACCCTGGGGCTGCTTGATGACTGCAGCACATGCACTACCTTTGTTTGTGCCCAACTATCTACATTAAATAATATGATCATTACTTTACATTTCAATTTCTAAGTGAAAAAATACTTTTTAAATTGACACAGAAGCACTAAACCCACTATATTCTCCTGTCAGGGACCTAGGAGTAAGCAGTAAGACTGATTCTTTTCTGCTTTCACAGAAATTACGTCAAAAGGCAAAGCATATTTGTAGAACATCACTCATGTATTAAGTATGAGAGTCTGACCATGACAAATGATGCACTGCATACAACATCTACCCCGAGTAAGTGTGAGTGTTCCTAACTCTTTAAACAACAATTTTTCAATTTTTAAGTATTACGTTTCTAGCAAAGTGCAGGAAAGCCTTGTTGCTTTAATAAGCCAAGTCCTTTATGCCATCACTAGGATCATTGTTCCAGCAGAAGTTTTGTAATACTTCTGCCAACTCTTAAACATAACGCTGTAAATTCCTCTGTGTTCTAAGTATCACACCATTGAAATAAACTGAATATAAACGATAAGAAGCTCAGCCAAACTGGTGCAAAATTTAAAACCTCCAAATCAAAGCTGTATTTTTGGACTCTGGGGTGAACTGGTGTATTTCCTAAGATGTGGCAGGAAAAAAAAAGCAAACATAAAAAATACTACAAGTAGGATGGCACAGTGCAAATGCCTGAAACAATTAAAGGCAAAGGAACTGCTTTGTTCTGATCTCGTAGGGCCCTGGCACTTTCTAGCAGGTGGCGCTGCATGCATATATTTAGCATTGCTCTTCTTTCCTGCATTAATATTTCCACTACACTATTTTGTCCCAAAATAACAGGAAAATTTTGCTAATGTGCAACAGTGAATGAGAAAATGGAATCTATTATTTGTCTGTTTTAATGCTAGGAATATACATTAATTGGACAAGGTTGTAAATTCAGGATACCACATCTAAACAGGAATAGTTAATTATGCACATTCAGGATGGGTCCCAATAGGTTCTTAAGCTGTTTGTGCTGCAAAGGAGACAATCCTCATTGCATTTATATTTAACCCATAAGATCTGTGAAACAAACTCTTCGTGTTTTTGATAAGGCCTTAGCTATGTTGTAAATGAACATTTATAAAAATGTACCAGGGAATTTGAGATTGCTTTGACTGCATTAAATTTAAATTTAAAATTGACAAATTTAAAATAATTTTAAACCAAAACTTTACTAAACTGGCATTTCATTAACAACAGTAACAGTTAATTTACTAAATTATTATTAGTAATATTAACTAATGTTATTGTTACTCATCTCTACCTATGGAAAACTGTTAATTCTTAACACCTGTATCCCACATGAGCTGCAAATGTACAGCACCAGGGTGCTGATGCTGCATATGTAGCAGGGATTGGCCATGGATCTGGGGGGGTTCTTGATCTCCAGGCTTATTTGCAGCATCTGCTCCTTTTATTTTTATTCATTGTTTTGTAAAATTTACTGCTTGGGTTACTGCATACATATTTTCCAATGTGCAACTGCACAGATCTCTGATGGGTTAGTGGTCAAATTGCTCACACTCTTCATTAAAATGCCCATACTTTGTGTTTAGCTAAGTCAACACAATGTTGCAAAATATTTACATTATTTCAGTACATGTCGATTTCAATTCAAGACAAGCTAATATTATTATATCCTAATTAATATTTTTTGTAATTTACATCACAAGCCTTTCTCTGATCACAGCCAGAAATACCTGTCTGGTTTGGGGCATGAAATTTAAAAAGAGACATTGGTATAGGACAGCACATCCAGAAAAGAACAATGAAAATCATTGGAGATGTAGAAAACTTGGTTTATGAAAAGAATTGGGCAAAACTTGGATTGTTTGGCCTATGAATTTATCTTTTTTCTTTCGCACAGCCTCTCTGAGTGTTGTTAAGCATGGACAGGGCACTTGCTAGCACCAAGCCTGGCACGATAGCACCTTGATGCCATAGGTACTGCTGCAGAAAGCACCTGTACAGGATTGATAGCAGGCATAAAGTTTATAGGCTAAAGTCTATTTGTCACACAAACACACAAATCTGTGTGGGACAGGTGGGCCAGAGGATGAAATTGTGAAAATTAGGAAAACATTAGGAAAATCCTAAAATCCCAGCTGCTTTGAGATTTCCCGTGTGCTTTGACTGACATCACTGTAACCATGCACTTGAACTCTCCTTCCTGTGGTGAAGTTGAAATAGACATTGAAAAATAGAAGTTGAAAATAGGCCTTCTGTGAAAAAAATAAATTTTAATAAGCAAGTTACAGTGATACTTTCACAGTAGCCCTCAGTGTAAATATTGCTGACTGTTCTCTTGCTTGGAGGGGTAGAGATGTGTCAAGAGAATCTTAACAGAATGAAACCCACACAGGAGATACTAACAAGGCCTTTGCAAGCTTATGACTATTTATTTCATATTTTCTCATGTATAAAGAACAAGTATTCTCATCTTGTTAGTATTGTCTTAAGAATAAATAACTTTCTCTGTTCTTGCCCGTTAAAATACTGTACTTACAAACCTCGGCTGTGTTCTGTGCATGCACCCATGCACACGGACACCTGGTGTGATGGGTTTTTGCTTAAATAACCACATGCTAAATAAGCATTCGAATTTGCAATTTTTCTAACAATTAGAAGCATGCATTATGTGTCTGGGCTGAAGAGCCTTCATCACTGGGGTGTGTGACCCTGGATTTTCTACCTGTCGATGAGGACAGGGGAAGAAACCCCTTTCTAGCATAAAAATCAGTATTGATGTTCATGATGAGTGTTTCCATGTCTGTCTTCTTACAATTCTATCTTTATAATCCACGAGGCTTCAGTGATACTTCCATGCTCTTATGTGTGGATAAAACTTTATTTATAATCTTTCAGCTACGATATAAATTAGTTTTGGAGATAGCTTTATTTCCCATTCTTTCTTCTGTAGGCAGTGTCTGAGTTGTTTTTTAAAGAAGACAATTTGAGAATATTGTATTTCTGTACGTGACCTGGACTTTTGGTTTTTTTTTTAATTTAAAACATTTTTTTACATGCCACTAAATCACACAAGCCTTCTCTTTTTGGAAATGTGTCATATCCCAAAGATACCCTGGAGGTAACAGATTGTAGTCTTACATAGATCTAATATTATTTTTAAAGAGTATGAAATAAAAAAATGCAGTTTATAGTCTCTCCTCATAAAGGATAGATATAGGATCCTCATGTAGGATAAGCGCATTAGATGGGAAAGGCTAGACTTTGGCCTATAAATTTCAAGTCTGTTAGAAACTACTTACATATCTTTGTTGGCTGTATATGAATACCAGCAGCTGTTGGACTGCCCTGTACTCTACTGAAGCAATATGGAGCACTTAGAATTTATTTAGTTTTAGTCATAGAATCATTGAATGGTTTGGGTTGGAAGGAACCTTAAAGGTCATCTAGCTCCAAGTCCCCTCCCATGGGTAGGGACACCTTCCACCAGACCAGGGTGCTCAAAGCCCCGTCCTGTCTGGCCTTGAACACTTTTGCACAATTTGCAATATTAATCGTAAGCTTCCATCTCAGAAATCATTTCTGTAGATAGAAATGTAACTGTCAAAATAATGAAACCCGTGCAACCAATGCATATATTCTGACCTGGCTTTCCAAGAGAGAGCTTTAAAAGACTTTGCAACGTAAAGATATGTGAAAAATATGTCACCTATTAGGAATATAATAACATATAACTCTATGCTAGAAAATCTGAGGGCAAAAGTGGAATGTGGTTATTGCTTGAACACCAATTATCCTACAATCATTTTAAGTAAGAACCTTTCTGCAGATTTTGTTCCTTTGTCCACTGTGGTTTTCCTTCTCTGTTACCTGTTGCTGATCTTCCCCTTTTATTCATCAATGGATTTCATCTCAGCAATATTGCAACTCTTTCTGATCTTCATCATCAGCTGAGCAGAGGGGATCTTATTATTTGTTTGTTTGTTTTTCCATTGTGGGCTATTTTATATTCTATGTTTTTGAATTATTGTTAGGAAAGACTCATGTTTGAAAGCAAGGTCTACACCAAGTGTACTAAGTACATTTTTATATACTGTCTTATGCCCTCTCTTGGCAGTAAAAGTCAATTCTGAATTGCTTTAGCAAGAACTATAAAAATGTAAATTGCTAAGATCTGATTTGGTCTTATTGCCAGAGCTGAGTTCTGACAGCTAAATCTAGAATATATAGCTGCTGAAGCTTATTAATACAGCATAATTTACATATTCAGAAGGATCCTCTTGTAGTCTCTTCCTCTCAGTTAATATAAGATGAATGAGAAAAAGCTCCAGAGGACATCTAAATAAGGTTCTGAATTTGAAATTTTGCCTTCATTTAAAATTTCTGAATTCCTTTAAAATTATATCATCTTATGATGTCTCATTCCTGCTTTTTATTTTTTGAAGCGGGTTTCAAAGAATGAAACATATTATTTTATTTCATATGGGTTGAAATTTTAGGAAAAAATCATTATTTAAAGAAACTTGAAGCTATTGTTTTGTCCTTTGATCCTTAATGATCCAATATAATAAAGTTTTCAAATAATATCTCTATGATGTCACAAGGGGAAGGTATATGTATACCAAAAGTAATACTCTATATTTTTGCAGAACTTTTGCAAATATTGCAGCAAATATTCATGCTGCAATATAGCAAAGTAGAGAAAACTATGTTTTTTTCCCCTGTATTAACTGTTTGATATTAGATCCTGATCCAGCCAGTCACATGTGTACCCTGCACATGAATAGCCTTAAGCAAAAGGAATTTGCAAGAACACATAAAGGAGATAAGAATATTTATGTATTTCACATATTGTATATAGTAATTGTGCAAGTAGTGATATTTACTTCATAAGTGGACATTCTTTTAATTTAAATAGGCTACTTAAATCTTGTCAGTTTTTCAGTAGAAGCAGCTTGTCTTGTCAGTAATAATCTGATTGATTTCAAGATGAGAAGATAGACTCTGCAAAAAGCTCAAGATGTTAGACAAATTTCATGGTCTAATAAACATAAATTTGACAGATGGAACTTGCTGGCATGGGATCTTTTAAATCTTATGATTCAAAATAGGCCAGACATTTGTGTAGATGGTATCTCCAGACCAGCTACCTAGAATGGAATTGACAAATACAGCTTACCAGCTGTAGTCAATTATATGGTTTTGGTATTCTTGGATATCTATGGGTAGTCCAGCCAGCAGGCAGAACTGCATGGAGCTAATCTAATACTACCCAGCTCACAGATCACATCAAATGATTCCAGTATCAGGCTCACAGCTTCAGCAGAGCTGCCCCACATTTTTCAGAGATATCACTTCTAAAGACTTTGATGATAAAGAACACGTAAGACCTCTAGGCATTCTCAAGAGGGGAGAAACAGATTGGTAGTAGGCAGGATGTACTTTCATTTAAACCATTTGGTGATTTTTCTGCTTTCTTCTTTAGATAAACTGACTTTTCACCACAATAATTGCTCAGTGAACTTCAAATTAAGTGAATGAGTGCAGATCTAACAGGTATATAAAGTTGCAGATTACAATCTAAATTAGGTGCTTGCTGCTGTGGTTATTGAAATTTTTGTGTAAGGAGAGACTGTATGATTGGACTTCATCCTGAGGAAATGTGTTCCCAGTGCACAAAGATGCACAAAACTTAGGCTAAGCCATCTGTACATATGTTATTAGACAAATGAGAGAGATGTGAAGTCTAATAAAACTGTAGACATTTAGATTTGCCAAGATTTACAGAAATACTTGCAAAAAACTGTAGAATGAGTTGCTCTAATATTATTTACATAATTTATCATTTCTCATAATATTAACATTGAGGAGAATTCTGGCTAATATGTCCTGAATTTTTTCTAGAAAGCAAATATAATACCTTCCAGATTGGCAGTGACACTGGCACAAATAATTCACACGAAAAGCAGGGATCTACATTAAAATATTTGGCAAATTTACATAAAATCTGAATTACTTTAAGAAGCAGTAATATAATATTTAATTATTATCTAGCCAACTTCAAATAATAAATTATTCTTCCATTTAATTCACATTTATACCATTTAGTCATTTTATCATCCCCCTACTATGCCATAAAGCTATCTGTTGACTGCTCAGAAAATTGATATAGCAGTAGGAAAAACCAATAGTGATGATATAAAGCATTTATTTCATATATTGTGTCCCACTCTATGGGTATGTCATCATTTCTACAGATCCATTAGCTGGTATCAGGTAACATATTTTGTTCTGTAAATTGCACCAAAGGAGTCCATTGTTATGCCCTCAAATTTTTGTTTACAGGGAATCAAGCAAACACAGACTCTGTCAGAATCACAGAAGAACCTTGGCATCCCACAAGTCGCTCAGAAAACTGCATATTACCTGCAATAAGATGGCAGCAGGTACTTCAACTTGACCATGTTTATTCACACAAAGAGCCAGCATTTGTGACTCAGACCAAAAAAACCACACATGGCACAACAGTGTTTAGGTGGAGGAGCATTCTTTGCTACTAGAGTTTATGGTATTTTGGTTATATCTCATTCTGACACTTTAATTAGAAACTTAGACTTAATGCTTTTATATTTCCTATTCTGTGATAAATGCAAATAGCAGTTCAGTCAAGGTTTCTAAACATATTCAGACGCTTCAAGATGCAGACAAAACTGTAGTACAATTTACAAAAACTCATAGAAACTACTTAGGAATATAATAGCCAGGTGCTTCTGAAACTCTAATTAGGTGGCTATTTTAATTTTTAGCAGCCCCTTGCAAAAAAATCCTGAGCAGTTTAGGCTGTAGAAGAAAAATAAGGATATTTATTTAATCTTTTAAATTAAATTTCAAATTTAATATTCCTAGAAAATTTATTTATTTATTTTGTTGTTTATGTCTGCTCTTTATGTAGCAGTGGAGTGAGGATCTCCACATGCATTAATGCAATTCAGTACAGTTTATTTTTTATAGTGGCTTTTACATCATATACTCTAAAACCATTGATTTTCTGTATGATAGACCTTATGACAGTGAACAATGAACAAGTGAACAACAGTAAAGAAAATATATTTTATTTTCAGAGCAGAAAATTTGTGACATTTTGGGAGAAAAAAGTGGTTGTGGTGGGTTGACGCTGGCTGGGTGCCAAGAACCTGCCAAAGCTGCTCTATCCTCCTCAGCTGGACAGGAAAGAAAAATGTAGCAAAAGGTTTGTGGGTTGAGGTAAGAGCAGGGGGGGATCACTCATCAGTTACTGTCATGGGCAAAACAGGCTTGACTTGGGGAAATTATTTTCATTTATGAGCAATCAGTGGGAGAAGAATAATAAAAATAAAAGCAAATCCTAAAAACACCTTCCACCTACCACTCCCCTTTTCCCAGCCTCAAGTGCAGTCCCTAATTCTCTACCACCCACCAGTGCAGCAGCACAGGAGGATGAGGAATGGATGTTGTGGTCAGTTCATCACATATCATCTCTGCCACTCCGTCCTCCTCAGTGGAGGACTCCTCACAGTCTTCCCCTACTCCAGAGTGGGGTCCCTCCCATGGGAGATAGTCCTCCATGAACTTCTCCAAAGTGAGTCCTTCCCAGAAGTCACAATTCTTCTCAAACTTCTCCAGCATTGCCTTTTCCATGGGGTGCAGTCCTTCAGGATCAGTCTGCTCCAGTGTGGGCTTCCCTCTCCATGGGGCCACAGCTGCTGCCAGGAGCCTGTTCCAGTGCAGGCTTCCCATGGGCTCACAGACTCTTTTGGGCACCACAGACCTCCAAAGACTGCAAGGGCACAGCTGCCTCACCATGGCCTTCCCCATGGGCTGCAAACAAATCCCTGCTTCGGCACCTGGAGCACCTCCTCTCCCAGCTTCTTCACTGACCTTGGTGCCTGCAAAGCTGTTTCTCCCACATATTCTCAGCCCTCTCTTCACTGGCTACGATTTCTTCTGCACTGTAACTTTCCCTCTTGCTTAACTATGTTATCCCAGAGGTGCTGCCACTGTCACTGATGGGCTCATCCTTGGCCAGTCGTGGGTCGGTCTTGGAGCCAGCTGGCATTGACTCTGTTGGACATGGGGGAAGCTTCTGGCAGCTTCTAATAGAAGACACCAAGATGACCCTCCTGATGCCAAAACCTGGCCACACAGAACCACTACAGCAGTATACTGTATTTCAAGTGTCATATAAAAGTCTTTTCATGATGTTCCCAATACAAAATGAAAAAAAAAGTAATAAAGGAATATTTAGTAAGATTAAAATATGAAAACCATGTAATACATGGTTTTATGGATACATAGAACTATAAAATTATAAAATTCACTGATCATTAATTTAAAATCTCCCTATAAAAATGTCGTTTGAAAGTAGGAAAAATAAGTTTAGTGACTAGTGGAAGGGTATTTCTTTTTTTTTTTTTGTGGACAGCTAAGTGAAATTTCCTGTCAATATTAAGAGTAGATCTGGTGGATGTATTTTCAGCAAAATAATCTTAACTGGATAATAATTTTTTGGGATTCATATCATAAATGAGAAAGTACGTTTTTGTGAAGGGGTTCCTATGGGTAAAGGCTAAATGTTGGGGAAAATAAAAGAGATAAATGCCTCAAGATTTAAAATAAAGTCTTTGAAAGCAGTGATGGAGCTTCAGATCCCCTACTTTGGTCAGTGCAGTATGTTCCACATTGATTATCTAATTACAGCACTATTGAATGTCATAGGAGGATTCTCTTTCAAGCCTCTACTTGTGACTTGTTCCATTCTATATAAGGTATCCACTATTTCTTTGGATAAGACTACTGTAATCAATAGGTTTAAAAGAACCTTGCAGATAAAGATTTTGAAGTAAAAAATATCACACCCCATTTAGAAATAGGAGATTCTCTTTCAGCTTTTTAGTGGGAAGAGATTTTAATAACATTTCATTTCAAAAGAGTCAAAACGTTTTCTCCTGAAAGCTCACATTTACAGCCCTCAAATTCCCAAAAAACTAACACAGTCTCAAAAAACAATGGCTGTGAGAAGGCATTTCACTCATTATTAAATCTGGGTGTTCTGAAGTCTCTGAGATTTTATGTAAAGTGAAATTGTGCTTCATCCATTACGAGACTACATATGTTTAACTCTTTAAGTTCTCAAGGAAAAGAAAGGAAAGGTATCTTTACTTCTGTAGAGATTTAGGGGTTTTTTTGGTTTTTCTAATTTATATAGAAAAACTACCTGTACAAAGCTGTCAAAATGCCACCTCCCTGAGGAGAATTTTGGCCACCTAGTTTCTCAGGTTTGCAGATGTCAAATGACTTTTTTATTTTTGCTTTCCAAAACTGGTAAAGAAATCTGCTCCTGACTAATAGGCTGCTGAGAAGACTTTAGCAATGAAATAAAACTTATTAACTGCAGCTGAAACCTGAAACAGATGCCTCCATGAGAGTGTGGATTCTAAATTTTGCTAAGCCTTTCTAGAACAGTATTTAACTGGTATTCACAACCCGCAAAATTATTATCTTCCACAAATCCCCATGTATGTTTGAGATATAAAATGGCTGACCAGAAAAAGACCAGCTGGAGATAACTGTTGTAAAACAGACGCTTCTGATGGAATGATACTGCCTCCACTGACTGAAGGTGTGCATTATTACAGATATAAGCAAAACATTTCCATGAGAGCAGCCAGAATTGGAGCAGTGGAGCAGCCTGCGTCCTTGGAGGTTTCCAACACCCAACTGGTAAAAGCCCTGAGCAACCCAACCTGATCATATTTTTGTCCCTGCTTCAAGAAGGGCTTGTACTGGACACCTCCTGAGGCCCCTCCCAGCCTGAATTATCCTATAACCTTTTGGGTATCAACCCTGTTTGCACTTTGCGATGGCACAAATTTCTCAGCTGGTTCTGGGTTTCCAGCATTTTGGTCTCATTGCACAGACACCCGCATACATATTTAAAAAAAAAATAATTAAAATTCAAGGAATTTTGAAAGGGATGATGCTCTGTGTCTGCCTCGTCTATGCAGAGGTTACCTGGGGAATTACCAGTACACAGTGTGGGCATTCGCAGTGCCACAAACTTTTAAATACTGTCTGCATTACAGATTTAACTTTAAAAAATCTTGGCTTCCATCCTTATATCACAACTCCATATATGTTACCTCAGTGTCTGTGAAGAATTAATCTTTTTTCTTCAACAGTGTAGGATACACACCTTAGTAATATATCTTGGAGTTGAAAGCCTATATGCTTTCAGTAGAGATCATTGCAATATCACAGGCTTCAAAGTATCAGCTCTGAAGAGCAAGATGATTTTTTTTAGAATGCAAGTTTACATCCTCTGTAACAGAGGGACAAAGAGCACTTATTCTACTCTTTCTGTAAGAAACGTTGTGTGCTTCATAAGCACCCTCTTCACCCTGACAAGAAAGTTCTTTGGAGATATTTCAATGTTTTATTCATATATAAAAAATCCAGTATATTATATATTCAAAATGAGTTAGCGATATTTAGCAGAAAAACAAATAAATCAAGACAATGAGTTTTATATTTGTGACAAGGAGATAAAACGGTCAAGCTTGTTCAGTAATGACACCATTTTGTCTCTTTACGTATCCACTCTCATAACCTGAGAGTGGTGAGACCAACTGTGGTGTAGATTATGTTTGACTTGACTGGCATGAAGAAAGCTCTGATGAGTAAAATGCATTTTTTAAATCACCATGTAATACACACCCTTCAACAACGAAGATTTAAACATCACTCTCTTGGTAATTTCTAAATTATATGGATTAAATACCTTATTTTAAACAACCTGCTGTATATCTAGAGTCTTTGGGACTATGGACTTTCAAGGTACCATATGCAGCTAAAGATAGGCTAATCAAACACATTTTTAAGCTCAGTTCATGTTTCTCCATATAGCTGAATAGAGGGTTTGAATGTTATTGTAGAAAATATTGTACTCTTGCACAATAATAACAGTTGATTAATATTCTTCCCAATTAATATTACACGAAAACCAAATCCTAGCAGACATTTAGCCACAGCGTTTCATATTACTAAAATAAGAGAGTTCATGAATTTTGGAAATCTTTCATAAATACACATGTGAACTTTTTCTTACTTCAAATTTCCAAGTCATCTAACTTATACTGTTATTTCTGAACTATTTCTGTTGCTATGCACTTTACATCTTATTTAATATAACATGCACTATTGGTTAGCATTATACCTACATTACTCAGAAAACCATTTTCACACTGGATAGATTTATTTGTCAAGCTTTATATATATATGTGTGTGTGTGAGCCATTCACCCTTGACTCTGAATATAGCAGAGGAGAGAAGTCAGCACTTTTAGGGTGACGGTCATCTTGATCTGTTTTCGATGACTGCTTTAGTATGAGGTAAATTACACCCAAAAAATACTGATTGGGTTGATTTGTCTGACTGGGTTTCTGCATGTAAAAGGTGACTGGCAGAGGATCTCACTGTAAATGTTGACATTTGATAAGATGTATCACCTCCCCCAAATCCACAACTGGCCATATATGAACCATTTCCAACAATCAGGATGTGAACTTGCAGTCTAATTACATCTGTTTCATTCAAAGTAAAAAGACAATAAATTACCTATAAATAATCCAATTAAATAAATAAAACTCCTGCTAATTATCAAATCATGTTCAAATATTTTTTGTCCTGTAAAATAGCATGTAAGTATTTTACTATGAAATTAATATAATGCTAGAAGTGTTTATTTCCTTTCAGTAGAGGGAGCTTAGGAATGTATAGGGTATATGAGCTTTCCAGCTTCATGCTTAATTATATTCATTCCAACCATAATGATGCATGTATCCTAGAAAGTCCCTCTTGATGCTTGATTCTTATTCATTTTATGTCATTATTAACAAACATTTTACAAAAATAATTATCTTATATTATTTTCATTTATGAAATCAATAACTTCTTTCTTATGTGAAAACATCCCATTACATATCTATTTCACTTTTATGACTAAGACCAATACTTAATGTAGGAATGTCCACGTCAACTTTAGCAACTAAAAGACCATTTAAGCGGCCTTCTCAAAAACTTAATTTCTGTTTGAATGTCCCCATTAAAATGATTGATGAAATCTTTGATGAAACAATAAACAGTTTCATGTAGGTGCCAAACATAAAGTGGCCAAGATGTTAGGTTGACAGATGCAGTAGATCATGTTCCAGGCCCTTTTTTTTTTCCCTTTTGACAAGAGCTAGTTAACATTTCAATCACCTAGGAATTAGGAACTTTGAGGACCATTGACCAGCGTCAGCACTAACCACTGACCTTGCCAGAACTGTAGCTAAATTTCTGAAGCTGTCTACAGAAAATCTCAGTCAAGTCTGCAGCAAATGTCTCCATCTCTGCACTGAAAACAGGCTGTAAGAAAAATGATTCATTGCACTCAGCTTTATATCTAACTGGGCACTGTAGCAACTAAAATGGTATGCACTTTGCTTACTTAAATGATATAAATTAAACAGAAAAAAACAGCAACAACAAATTCTTCAGCACTGGATCACAAGTCAAATTTTGTTTCATATAGAAAAGTCACTAGACTTTTTAAAGCAATAAGCTTGGTCAGCAATCTGTAGTCTTTCAGTTTTGTGGTATCAAAGGAAACTTTAAGTCTGAGCCCTGCTGTGGAATGGTATTGTGGCTTTATTGTGGTATGATAGTTCTGCTGGTTAAGGAACTGAACTTTATTTAGGAGTTGAACTTCTCTCTTAAAATCAGATCTATTTATAGATTAAAGCCACAAATAAAAAAATGTTACACAACCATATCATTTTCTTCTAATTCAGTATACAATAGTCTGAGGTGTTATTCTGAGAATAAGTATCAAGATCAGAGGCTCGCTGGATGAAGCTGTCTCCAAGCTCCCTCTGCAAAGAAGGGCCACTGCTCAGTGCCCTTGATCATTTCATGAGCCAGGGGTGGTCAAGCATGAGCCAGGTGTGTTCAGGGTGGGACAAGTGGAGGCAGTAGCTTGGCCTGTCACCCACTGCGCTCATCGGCACCTTCTGCAGCTCTCTGGAAGCAGCTATGGAAATTGCAGAAGTGTCTGTGGAAATGAGCTGTGCTTTAGCTCTGATAACACACTTACCAACCCATCGCTTGTCTCACATGGCAGATTTGTGGATACAAATGGAAACTTAAATCTATCCTGTGAATCAGTTAATAAAAGTAATGTTTGTAATATGGGGAAGAAAACTTTCTGGTAACAAGACTGTACTTTGACCACCATTGCCTATATAGGTAAATACCGTAATATTTACACTGGGTTATTGTGTGGGATTGAATTCCAGTACAAGGTGAAAAATACAGCTTTTTCTCTTTTTGTAGAAATTTCAGCCCAGAAGACTACTATCCTGAGTGAACAGAACCAAAATGTACGAGACAAGATATAGCCCAAAAGAAAAGGTGCATTTCAGAATTATGCTTCCTCCTACATAAGGATAAAATATTGGTATGGAGACAGCTGATATTGCACTTCCTGCCACCACAGAGAAAGTTTATACTTCAGGGAATTTTCAATTACATAATAGGAAGAATATGTAAATAAAATATAAATTATTTACCTCTGTACTGGATTTTTTGGTTTGTGCTGTCATTTTCTTCAACAAAATGACAGGCCATCAAACAAGAAATTTGTGTTTTCCAGAGTTACATTTGTTCCTTCTTTCATATTTGATATATATAATTTTAAATGTTCGAAACCTTCTTCTTTGTTATGGATCTCAAAGAGGGTTTTTTTGGAAGTAGAAATATTTGCAACAAAATATGCTGGAAGCGCCTTGGACAGATGGTCTTCTCTGAGTTTTCTCACGCTCTGGAAAGATGACAGTGAGAAAATTAATACAGGTGAAACAACCATGTTGTACAGAATGTAAGAAATCTGAGTTCGTATGATCCTACAATGCTTTCCTGGCAAGTGAGGACCATCAGCCTTTCCTCTAACTGCTAAAAAATTGAAGAAATCCCTCTCTGTTCTTCCATCTCATCCTGGCTGCTTCCAGCATAGTGACAGGAGCTCTTTGCTAGCGTGTGCTTGCCTGGCAGGCAGCAATGTTTGTGTGCCTCTCCCAGGAGGAAATGCTTCTCTGCCTGTGTGCACAGTGCTCAGGGACTCCCAGGAGGGGAAATGACCTGCCAGGTTTCAGGAATGACCAGAGGGTCTGCAAGAACAGCAGCAAAAGCTGACACATCCAAGTAGCCACAGAGGCTGGGGAGGTGCCTGAGCTCTTAGGCAGACAGTTTTCACTGCCACTTAATTCACATTTAGACAATTATCCTCACAACTGGAAGGGGCAAGTTTATGTTTTGAAATAAAAACCTGACCTTTGCAGACATGATGACATTTGCCAAGGGGAAGATGTCTTTTTCTTAACGTGCCTTTTTCTTAACATTTTTCAAGCCTTGATTACAGTGTATTTTATATTGTCCAAAGTTCATAGGAGAGAGAGAAAAAGAAAAGGAAGAAAGCAAGAGTATTTATAAATATATACACAAATCTGAACACAAATGCTGCATCTATAGGTAGATTTAGAAATTAAAATTGGAGAGGGTCTCTGAAGTCATTAGATAAATCCCCTCCTGTCACACACATTTTACTTTATCTTAGCACAGCAGCATCTTGCTTACAAATAAGCAGTAGCACATTCACCTGCAGTAACTCTGTAGATCAGAGCTGTATATTATACATTCTTCTCATCACGTATCTATTGACTAATGCAGATGCACTTTGCCTTGTAGGACTTTATAAAAGGTTTATTTTTCAAATAAAATTATTATTCATTAGACCTCCAAACTGACAGAAAAGTATCAAATTAATAAAGACATACCTGTGAAAATTTAATTTCTTCAGATGATGCACACAGATGTAAGTGTATCAAAGCCAAAGGGTCTAAGCTGATATTCACCATTGTACATCTCAGACATTGTCCTTGCAGCTGTTGGTGGGATTGAACTCATCCATCTAAACCAAGTATTTTCACCAACTCTGCTGTTTCTGCAGCTCCAGTGGTGGCATTGTGATGAGAATAAGGGATCAACAGCTACACTAGTATGCTGCTGGATTAATCATATATGGTAAGACAACTTCAGTTTCCCAAAGGAGGAAAAAGCTCTAAATGCCTCCAGAGTGGGTGATTCCATTTTAGTTAGCAGTTAAAGTCTGTCATTTGGGCAAACAGGATCTCTCTGTGTGAACTTAGAGATGTTGTGTGTCATCCTTGACTATACGCAAATGCCGTGGATGCTTCCTTGAGAACCTTTGCTGGCTTCTTAACATTTCAGTGCAGGTGGATGTCTCCTCATTTTCTTTCTCTCTGTTACTGAAGCACTGTCCTTTCTGCAGCCTTTCGAACTGATGAAGAGAACCACAGCCAAATGAAAGCAGCTCCTGAGTAAAGCTGGAAAGTCTGAGCAAACCTGGTCCATGGAGGGAAGCAAAGATCCCTCCACTTGCCCTCCTGAATTGTGAATATGCTGGAAATTCTTAAAATTTGGATCTCTTCCTTTCCTTCTGAAACATCAAAGGTTCATGGTGGCTACATTTTCCTGATCATTTTTATAGCCTCTCTTCCTGTAGGCAAGTATATCATAATATGAAACACATCGTAATAGGTCTTTGTTTCATCACAGAGCAGCGCTGCATTTATTCAAATAGGATATTTTGGGAATTGTTAAAGTTCTGGTATTCATTATCTCTCCACTTGCTATAAGATAATAGAGCAGCAGTAGTACATGTCCTACCCTATTCTTCATCTTTGTGCTCAAGACCTGCTTCTGATTAGAATGCAGAGACCCCATCCCCATTATCCTTGACTTCATAATTTCTTAATATTTGTGTCTTGGCTTCTCATTCTAATTGATTAAGGTTGCTATCTTCATGTACAGAATTTTGGTATTTGAAGGCTTGCCTTAACAAAAAAATTACTGATGTATTTTGGGTTATAACCTTCCTTGAAAAAAGAATCATATGAATAAAATATCCTTACATGCCTTTCCTTATCCTAGATGAGTTCCAGTTCATAGAACACACATAAATATGATGACAGTTGAAATAACATGGAAATATTAATACTTTTATTTCATACTTAGACTCTCTTGTGAAAGAAAATATATGAATATGCATATAGGAGAAAATTTTCTATTTATCATCACTGTGACGGTCATAGTTCCTTTTGCAGAAGCACTTCCACACTTTCTTGTTTTACAGTTTCTGCATGATAATTAAATGAAGTGAATAATATAGTAAAACAAGATGAATATTCCAATAAAACAAGTAAAAATCTTTTTTTCTCATAGAGAGATATATTAACTTTTGTATTACTCTTCCATAGGAAAAGATGTAAAATATATTATTTCAGGCACTGAAAACCAGCATTCCACAATGGCAGAAAAGCATTGCATGAGAAAAAAAAAATACTGTGTTTTTTGAACGGGGTGATAAGGACTGGAGAGTCTCTTCCCCATTTATGTTGCCTGTTTTTTCCATCCTACACTCAGTGGAATGAAGGAAAAGTGACTTATTTAAAGCTTCCAGTAATTAAGTTTTCTTGAACTAGTGATCTAGTACATCAAAAGGTAGAAAGGCCACAAACTATAATGCATTCTTCTCCAAACTATTTTCTTTACATTTGTAACGCAGAGCAAGGATGTTTTTAAATTAAAACAGGTTTGCTTGAATAAATTTAACTTGTGTGCACACAGTATGTTATTGCTCATCTTCAGAACTTTCATGTCTAACTCTGTAGCCCTTTCATTTTTGTTGTTACGGTGTGTTTTTTTTTCTTTAAGTTTCCAGCTTTTGGTGTTGCATTTATGACGCATGGCCACTAGAGTGCTGCAAGTACCCATCAAAGCTGCAGCTGTGTACGTTTACCATCAGTATTTCAGTTTCAGTCATATTTTTAATATACATTTATCATGCATACATTTTTTTTTAAAAAGTAGAGTTTGGAGCTAAGTAAATACCTAAAAAACTTTAAAATGTCTATGTGTATAAGCTAGCTCAGGTCTGATACTTTTGTATCTATGGAAAAGAAGTATATGACTTCTTACCAGGTAGTTTACAATTCCATAATACTTTAGAGAATTAACAGTTATATTGTATACCATTGTGATTTAAAGGGTTACCAAGTTATCACTGTTAAGCTGCCCATAGCATTATTTATGTAACTATAATGTGAGTGCTTCAGGTCTGTTATCAGTTTTTGAATTGAGACCAACAGAAGATACAGACAAAACTTGTTTCTGAAACTTGTTTGAGTACTACTATGAAAATCATCACAGGATTCTCAATCCTTACTCAAAGGGCAAATCCTCAATCCTTACTTTTGGCCAAATCTGTCAAACAGAATAGTCCAAGAAGCAGTCACAATATTGTAAGCCAAAAGGGAAATACTTTCCTTCCCTGGGATAAGTCCTGAATCCAGTAAAAGAAGAGCCACTCACCCCTGACAAAACATGGAATCATAGAATCGTGGAATCACAGAATCATGGAATCATAGAATCACAGAATCATAGAATCGTGGAATCACAGAATCATGGAATCATAGAATCACAGAATCATAGAATCGTGGAATCACAGAATCATGGAATCATAGAACCACAGGATCATGGAATCATAGAATCACAGAATCATGGAATCATGGAATCATAGAATGGTGTGGGTTGGAAGGGACTTTAAAGATCATCTAGTTCCAAGCCCCATGCCATGGACAGGGACACCTTCCACCGGACTGGACTGCTCAAAGCCCCATCGAACCTGGCCTTGAACACTTCCAGGGATGAGGTTTCCACAATGTCTCCAGGCAACCTGTGCCAGTGCCTCGCCACCCTCACTGTTTCTCTATTCTACACCGACTCTCTTTCAACTTAAGGCCATTCCCCCTTGCTCTATTACTACAGAACCTTTTAAAGAGTGCCTTTCATGTTTCTTACAGGCCCCGTTCAGGTACTGGAAGGGGTTGTAAGGTGTCCCTGCAGCCTCCTCTTCTCCCAGCTGAGCAACCCCAGCTCTCTCAGCCTGTCTCCATGGGAGAGGTGCTCAAGGCCTCTCACACCTTTGTGGCCTCCTCTGGACTCATTCCAACAGGTCCACGTTCTTTTTATATTGAGGGCCCCAGAGCTGATGCAGCACTGCAGGTGGGCTCTCACAAGAGCAGAGCAGAGCAGAGCAGAGGGGCAGAATCCCATCCCTCATCCTGCTGGCCACACTGCTTTGGGCGCAGCCCAGGACACAACTGACCCTCTGGGCTGTGAGTGAACACTGTCAGATCTCGTCCAGCCTCTCGTTAATCAACACCCCCAAATCCTTCTCGGCAGGGCTGCTCTCAATCCATTCTCTGCCCAGCCTGAGTTGCACTTGGAGCTGCCCTGATCCATATGCAGAGCCCTTCACTCAGCCTCTTGAGCATCATGAGGTTTTCATGGGCAATTTGCACCCTGCTTGTTCTTCTCTGCTGGTGATTAGTGCCTGTACAGCAGCAGTTGTGAGAGCAGTAGCCTGACTGGGAGAGATGATAGGATCCCCTCTGCTAGAGCTTATTAAGTGTTGAGGAGAAGCCAAGGGCCATCTCAGGTTTCTGTGGTTTTAAGGTTGACCTTGGCCCTGTCTAGTACAGCAGAAGCTGTCTTGGTCAGACTCCTTCATAACCAGAAGTCAGAGGATGGGACTGAAATTTAAAAAAAAAGCAGGCAAAAGCTGCTTGAGATACTACATTTCTGACTGTCTAGTTTAACTTATTCTAAAAGAGATATAAAAACATCACTTTAAAGCTAGCCAAAGACAAGGCCAAAGTATAATAATAGTCAAAGGTTAGGAAGGGAAAGATTAAAGGTGGGAAGTCTTATCAGAAAGAAACTGATACTGGGGTGAAGATGAAAACTGAGCACTTCCAGCCTGCTCTGAGGAGTATATCAGGAAACAGCAAAGAAAAGGGGAAGACCGCTGGGACAAATAGATTAAGAAATGCAGTACCAGTTAAAGAATTGGACAAGCAGGCATTGCAAAGTGCTGTTACAAGGGAAAGCTTAAAAAATCCTTGTAAGACCCTGAAAGACGAGGACGACTGAGGTCACTGTAACTATGACGACCAGCAAAATGGACAGAGGAAAAGAACAGGCAAAGAAAACTGAAACCAGAATGATTTGACACACACACATGCTCTTTCTGATCACTCAGGGGAAAAGGAGAGTGGAATGAAGGCAAAAAAGCACTTCAGTGGTAAGCAGAGACAGGCAGGGTTTCTTTTTCCTTCCTCCTTTGGTTGGTGTTAAATTGCTTTCCATTTCACGCCCTCCATCCTAAATTGGCAGTGTCAAAGTCTGCTTAAAGTTAATGAAGGATGTGTTTTTAAAGTGTTTTTTATTTAATACAACTTTTAAATGTCACCATGTTCCAGAAATTTTTAATATCACTAAGTTTTTTATCAACCTTATTTTTTTCCCCTTTTATACTTACCTTGCATGGTAGACTCAAAGACCATGTATGGAAATGTCTGAAAATCCCCAAATATCAGCTATTGCAAACACATGGATTAATAAGGATTTACCTAATCACCAATGTGGAATTAATCCATGTAAACCTATGACAACAGGTTGGCTCAGAAGGTATAACCAGTACATCAAATTCTCCTTTCATTTGAGTGCACACCAGCTCATTGACTGATGTCATACTATTGATTTATCCTTTCAGGAAATTTGTGTTTTAAGTGATTTAATATTTTAAT
This sequence comes from Origma solitaria, assembly GCA_013397895.1. Lineage (NCBI taxonomy): Eukaryota > Metazoa > Chordata > Aves > Passeriformes > Acanthizidae > Origma > Origma solitaria. The sequence continues at coordinate 1,824,104 of VZRL01000640.1, forward strand.
GCAGAATATAATCATCAGTGATTGTGGTGAATACGGGAAAGTGAAATAAATAGAAATGCTTTATGTCCTAAGGAAGGACCAGAGGGAATCTGTGACCCTGACGTGGCACAGAGACAGGAGACTCTTTACAGCTGCATGAACACCTGCGCAGTCAAAGACATCTTGTCTGGGCGAGGCATCCATGGTATCTGGAAAGGGCGGGAGCTCCAAAGCACCCAGCAGCCTTGTTGATACACTGGCTCATGCTCTGCTGTGGCACACTGATATTTCTGGCTTAGGTTTGCTAGGAAAACTTCTTAGCAGAAGACACTGTCAGTCTATCAAGAAACAGTTTTTATGAAGCAAGGTAGATGTTCATCCACAGTTTTTAACCTTTGAAAAGCCTGTATTGTTGCCAATAGGTGCTCAATGTCACAGAAGTTTCTTCTGGAAGTTGGCAAATCTTGAAAAATATTTTGCTGCTGGAAGACTTTCTGAAACAAGTACCAATTTGATCTCTTACAAGACAACCCGTGTTCAGATAAATCAATCAAACTTTTCCAGTGCTTGTGCTAAACTCCTGCTCAGAGGGAAGCGGTGTGTTTACCTTATTGAGATGTGTCTGCTGCTAGAAGTGGTGTCAACTTTGATGTCTACACTATGTCTTTTATCGGTAATGCAGAGTCCAGAATGTGAAGGGGTAGTGACACTTAAAAACTAGGACTAGGAAAGCAGAGGTCTTCTCATAGGTTATTATACATTTGAAATCAGTGCACTGATGAAATCATTGTTTGAAACTTTAGGAGATTTTTACTTCCATGCCAAAGAGTGACAAGATCTTGTCTATATACATTTACAACCCTGTGTATATCCCTTTGAATACCATAAGCAATGCATCTGTTGCATTTGGCAAAATACCAGAAGGGTTAGTCTGTCCAGAATAAAAGAAAAAGGGGTTTTTTGCATTTAATCTAGTTGAAAGTCCAAGCACTCTGTAGACCCCTCTCTTTATACCCAAAGTGGCTTAAATTGTCTGACATTTTACACATAGCTGAATGTCACTTCAAGCGCACTAGTAGGTGATGGTTGAAGGAGCTCTAATGAAACTGCATTGCTGTACTTAGGCTATTTTGTGGAAAAGGAGAAGGAAGAAAAAAGGATCAGGAAAAGTTGCTGAGAATTTCGTGGTGATTTGCAAGTAAGTCTGCAGACAGCACTGTAAGGCCAAAGCTGTACCTGTTAGCACATGTATTGAGTTAGCATCTATACATGGATAATTATCACCATTGGTTCTAGTCTGAACATCTCCATGCATACCAAGATTTTAATTTATATGTTACTTAGCAATGCTCAGAGATGAGCACAGATAAAATAGATTTTTCTCTTTACCCCTACTCATATCTCTTACCTCCTTTTCTGTTCTCAGTAAAGCTCCTGGGACTGTAATATAGGGATCATTATTTTTTAAAAAAATCTCCTTAGATTTCCTGGTGTATATTGCACTGAACAATTCTGGAAGATTCAGTCACTAAGCAAAAACTTTAGATACCGCAAGTCTCCGATTTCCCAAAAGCCCAGTATTTTTCATATCTATTCAGAACAGTGATGCAAAGACTATTGTTAGTCTTCATTTTGACCATATCACCTCTTACAGGGTATTGCTTCACTCATTCTTTCTGCTTTATAATGTAAAACATAATAGGCTTTTTCATTTTCAGGGTCTTCCATGATCTCTTCTCTCCCATCTATCATTTCACATTCACCATGAAGATGTCAGCCCTGTCCCTGAGTCTTTCACCCATCTCATCTTTCAAATAGCTTTTTTGCAAAATATCTTCCTTCCTCCTTCCCCAGTGTTTAAAATGAACTCCCTGGCAATACCTACAATAAAACTTTGCTTCTTTCATTTAAAAGTCCCTTAAACATCTCTTTTTGGTATAATAAAAGAAGGATTTTCACTATACCTAGGTACATTACTACTATTTAATGTTCTGAAGCAGCTTTGTTTCCTCAGATTTTAGTTCTCTCTCTCTCTCTGTACATTATTTCTTACTTTCAAATTCCTAATTTCTGGTCTGTGGGGCAAATATTATCTCTGACCAGTGTTTTCACTAGGCTTAGAATGACGCAGTCCTCGATGCAATGTTGAACTGTGACTAGCAAAACAAAATAAAACAAAACAAAAACCAAACAAACAAAAAAACAAACAAAAACCCAAAACAAAATTAAACAAGCAAAACAAAAACAACAAAATTTTCTGAGATACAAAATGAACAATAAATTGCCAAATTACAGTTGTTTACACTTAGAGTATGAAATGCATCCTCATGTTCCCCATTAATTTACTTTAGCTTTTATGGGTGCACACACTTGCTGAATAGCTACTCCAAAATGCCCAGTAACTGCTTCAGCAAAAAGCCTCCAAGACACTTCCAGTTTTTAAAAGTTTAGAGTTGTATGGCCTAGAAATTGCATCAGAGGTCCAACAGTTCATTGCTACAAGAACATTGGTTTTACTGCTGTTTTTAGAAGCTCTGGGGAAATCAAGGCCCCCACAGAACAGTCAATTAAATCTCTTTGTGGCACACCAGTCATGAAGAAGATCTATTGGTTCTGTTGACTGCAGGGTATGGGAAAGACTTTGCTTCTCAGTAGTGTTTTCTGGATCATAATACATTATTTTTCTGAGAAGTAGAAATAAAACTTGGTATATTATATTTTTCTTGCACAGACACCCTCACATAGTACAAAATTTGATTTTGTAAGATGAAAAATACATAAATATGTCATCAAATCACTAATCAGGACATACTAAACAAAAACTCAGGACAGATAATAAAGGAAACACTAAATGGAAAGTCAGATATAAGAATTCAGTAACCATTGAACATTTACAGGCATTAATATGTGACAACAAAAGGTAATATTTATAAAAGTAATTTTGTTCGAAAAGGATATAAACCAGATTAAAGTACACTTACATCACTAATACAGTACAAAAAAAGAGAAGTAAAATCATATAGTTTTATAAAAAGAGGATTTCTTTCTGAATGTGCAAATAATTTTACAATTATTCTTGCAACCAAAACTAAGAAAATGACTCATTATTATGTTCTACATTCTGCAACATTTTCTTAATTAGGATTTAGTTTAGTTCCATGACATTAAAGACCAATCCAGCTTTTTACAGAAGAGATGTTTGATCCTATGAAAGTTTTCCTCATGCATAGGCCCACTGAATTCCAGCAAAATGTTCAGGACCAGACTAAAATAGATTTTTTATATCTGTAGATGAACATCATAGTAATGACAACAATAATGATGATAATAATAATAATAATAATAGAAATAATGGAAAAAGCCTAATCAAAGACAGATAAGCCACAAATGGTTTTTTGAGGTAAGAGTAATTAACACAGGAATACAGTTGAAATATAACCTAATTTTGCAATATAACCTAATTTTAGCAGCTTGTACTCTTAAAACTTTGTTAAAATCCCTTTTGCTAGTGCCTCATAATATTTTACAGTTCTGTTTTCCTGTGAAGATTGGAAAAAACAATGGGGGAATTTATTTAAAGAGTCATAATGTTGACTTCAAATAAAATATGGGGTTTAGTACACAATTGTAACCTAGTCAAAGAAATGTTTGCTGTCTGAATCATGAATTTCTTCTGCAGGATTCACAGTGATGGGACAGAAGGTGAGTTTCTTTACTGAATGATAATTAGTCTAGGGTCCTCCTTGTGCTCATCCTTGTCTGTCACCACCCATCCAACCTGCAGTGAAGCAGTGACTTCATCAGGGCACAAATGCAAACTCCTGCTGGCCTTGAGTCCTAGTGTGTGCCTGGCCCTGCCACCACAGGGGCAAGAGCCAGCAGAGAAACTGCATCCAGAGCCAGGGAGCCTGCCAGCCCTGCCTTGCGCCAGGTCTGGCTCAGGGCGCACCCACGTTGCTCTCTCCTGCCATGCACTTCTGGGTTGCACCTTCACAGACACCGAAGAGAAATGTGTGTGGTTGCTGGCCAAGCTGGTAAACAGCACTGAGATTGGCTCAGCTGGTCCTAAAAATGCCAGAGTTGTGGGTTTGATCCTTGTACAAGCCACTCACTTAAGACTTGGACCCAGTGATCCTCATGGGTGTCTTCCAGCTCAGAATATTGTGGTAATAAGAAGATGTGCTGAGCCTTGGAAAGGCACTCCCACTTTTTGCAGTGTAGATAGACTTAATTATTCTATTGTTTCATGCTATTGCATCAGTATAACGGAGGGAAAAAATTCAGACTCCAAGTCACTAAATAGAATGAGCACTGCTTTTTTAAAAAAGACAGGGCAATGGAGCTTGAGTAAATATGATAGATTCATAATTACTTTTCACAATAATGATAACAGCTACAAAAAGCTATGAATTTGCTTACAGTTAGAAACAGCAGTTATAAAGACCAGTTTGGGCAAGTCTTCCTGGAAAATAGAAGAGCCAAGACTTAGTTCAGGATGGTGTTTAATCACATAACATTTACTTTTAACCTCATGCATAAATGCTTTGTGGTTTTGGGATCTAAGTGAGAAAAGAAAATCAACAAACAGCTGGTTTTTTTTTTTTTACATTTCTCTTTTTTATTTGGAAATATGTTAAGCAGTCCCACATTCTCAAACAGAGTATTTTTTACAGTCTGTCAAACTAAGCAAACAGAAACAAGAGGTCTTATCTCCTTCATGTAGAAATGACTGCACTGCATGGTTTATTTGACGGTAACCACTGAGTCACCCTCACAAAGAACTGACTGTTTGCAAATAAATTCTCTGTCTTTTTTTAAATTATTATTCTCAACATTAGAGGGCTTTTCTAGTGTCACCTTTCCATGAGCTTGTTGGGAGATGTGGCTCTCCTCCCCTGAGCAGTGCTTCCAGCAAAGCCAGGAGAGCAGCTCGATGGCACTGCTGCCTGCTTGGTGTGTCCAGCCACAAGGATGCCTTGGGAACAAAGGACACAAAGGTGCCAGAAGGCAGAGCAGCTGCTGATGCCAGCAGGGCATCCCAAAGCTTTCCAACTGTGGTGAGAAGCAAACCCCACAGGGGGGAAGATCTGTGTTTTGTTCCTGAACCCACACCAGAGCAGGGATGACTATGGCTCTCTACCTCTAATTCCATTGCCACACACTTCACTAATATGCAAATGCAGTGAAGGGTGGCCAAATATGCTCAGAGAAAATATCAGCAAGGAGAAAAAAAATATTTTGAATTAGCTGCCAGCTCCAGAGAAATTGGTCTCCTATGTCTATTACCTGGAAACATTTAGAATCTTGAAATACCATTAATGGCTTGGGAATAATTAATTAATTGATTCTGATCAAGAGTATGAAGGTAAATTATTGTCACCATTTTTGTCCTTGTGATTTTCCCCCCTCCCTTTTAAGTTCTCAGGAGTTCCATGAAGTTTTTCTTGAATTTTCTCTCTTTCATATGAGCTCTACTGTTCTGTACTGTCTGGGCTCAAAGCTCTTGAATAGTACCTTACGGTTCTAATTCTTGCAGCTGAAAAGACCATAAAATGAATCGCTGAATGTTGTTCAAAGAGTTGAACTCAGAACCTTAATTTCATGGTGCTGCTTACCTGAATTTTTGTCAAAATAAATATTGATTTATAAAGTTTTAAATGCCTAAAAATGCGTATTCTCTTTCATATCTTAGTATTTACCATTAGCTTAGCTGTAAGTTTGAGTACTGTTTAAATACCTTCATTACAGGCAATAACAGGCAATGGATAAATTTTTCTTGAATTGGACACACCTGTGCCTCTTTCAGCCTTACTGCAATACTGCTTCCCTTCAGTCTATGACAAGAAGCTGAACCTTTACTTGGTCACTGGAATGTACACTAGTTCTGCTGACGCTTCTCAAATACATAAAATTAAATATATATACAAACCTTTCCCAGTTAAAAATCCTGGTTAAAAATTAAATCAGTGGAGCAAAAGAAAGAAGAGAGTGAAGAACAGGAAGAGGCTTTAGACTAAAATAGAAGATGAAAAGTGTTGAATAATTGACTACCAAGGAAGAGAACTGTAGTAGGAATTTTTGTTGACTATTTATAAAATATTGCATTGCAGAGGTCCCAAACATATTGTCAACACAATTCTGACAAGTGATTCTGAGAAATAAAGAAGAAGCAGTTCTTGTCCCTAGAAGTGCAAGTAAAGGCGAAAGATAAGAGGGGGAAGATTATTACTGGCCTTATTTAAAAGCCCAAGAAAAGAGGCACAGCCAGTACTTGCAACTTGCCTGGGTACAGGCAAATCTGGCTTAACAAAAGACTGACACTGAATTCCAGTCACAGGATAGTTGTTCTCCTTTTTATGTGCTCCCGGTGACCACAAATTACAAATTTAGCAATGTGTCCTGGCCTGGAGAAGCCACTGTGTAAAAGACACCAAACACCCAGAACATGAAACCCACCTGAAGACTGCAGCAGTGGTAGGTCATAGCCTGTCTGTGCTTTCTGTGCATTGCTGCCACCAATCACTGCAGATTTTTGCTGGTTATTTTCTCGATATAAAGCACCAGGTAGAAATGGGTCTTCAGAGATGAGCTGAGTGGAATGCAGCATCACAAGAGCTGTCAATGTGTAGCACATTCCATTACACATGTAGAACAACTCTTAGAAAGAAGTGTATGGAATGAATCCCAAGATTTGTAGCCTGACCAGAGTAGCAGAACATCCAGCGCCAGCAAAACCCTGGATGTGATAAAACATTGATTTGCAGAGCAAAAGAGCAGAGCTTGACTTATTAGAAATTAAACAATAGATCTTCTGTCTAAGAAATTCACAGCATTTATGTTCATTTTGCCCAGACATACTGCCTCTGGCAGTGATTCTGATTAAGAATATGAAGGTAAGTTGTTGTCACCATGTATCAGGTTTTTGTCCTGGTGGTTTTTTCCTCCATCGTTAAGTTCTTAGGAGGTCCATGAAGTCTTTCTTGAATTTCCTCTCTTTCTTATGATCATTACTGTTCTCTACTGTCTGGGCTCCAAGGTCTTGAACAGTGCCTAACAGTTCTAATCCTTGCAGCTGAAAAGATCATAAAACGAATCACTGAATGTTGTTCAAAGAGCTGAACTGATAAGTGTACTGTGTTTTTCAAGAAGCATAGTGAATTATGAAGGCAATCTTTAACAAAATAGGATTTCTAATTTTTTTTTTTTTTTAAGAAATAGCATCTTCTTACCATGTCATCCAGAGAATATTGGTAATGCTGGATTGTGACAATGCTAGGACCAGCACTATCATGGTTTTGGAAAAAAAAACAACAGATTTCTGTGACACTGCTGATTTTAGTAATGTTAGTGTATTGATTGTTAAAGTCAATGTTAGGTGCTCAGTGAACATTTTTCTGTAAGAATGGCATTAGTTATTTGCTTTCTGATAACTATAAATGTAGAACCATTTTGACATGGCAAAGCCCCATCTTCACAATATAACAATATAATGAAGAGTTTTAAAATGCTGTCACAGCATCCACAGTCAGAAACTTGAGTATTGAAATGTCTTTGAGAAGAGGCATGGAAATGTGGATGGTGATCATAAATTAAGTTGGTTCAATGACTGCACAATCAATCTAGTAGACTATAAAGACAGCTTAAATCTATTTTAACTCTTTCAGTTATTTCTGTGCCAAAGACAATGGCAGCAAATTTTAAAAGTAGGCTGCATAGACATAGATTCTAGTAATATGAGGAAAAAAATAAAATGTCATGTTAGAGTTTTTACCAGAAATAACACGCTTTAAAAAATAATAACAAAATGTATAATAAAATAACAAAATATAAAATAATATTTAATAAATAATAACAAGTACTTTCAATCTCTTAAACAGCTGTATTTTCTGAAATTCTCACACATTGTGATGACTTCAGTGGTGACTAAGAGCAGTCATTATCATGGATGACCACTGGTCATGTCTCTGAAATGAAGACCTATCTACTTCAAGTATTCAACAACTCAGACACAGCAAGCAGCACAATGTATTAATTTAGTTGAAGCATCTACAACCTGTGCTAATACACTCCGTGTCATAACAGTTATCCTCACTGCACAGTGTCTGGTCTGAGTAGATGCAAAGACATGGATTTACTTGCCAGCTGAAAAGGGGAGAAAAACAGCCAGGCTTCCTAGGCACAGAGCTGATAGTCTGATATTTAGACCTTCTCTCATTTCCCTCACAGAACAAAAGGTGGTGAACATGTGAAAAAGTGGAGAATATCTTCCAGCACACTTGCCATCTTTTCCTTTCATTTCACAGTTCAGCTGGGGTTTGAGATGCTTTTTGTGGTTTGTGTGATGTGCCAATCTTAAACTGGTGTTCCAGATGAAATTTCACTTCCTGGCTGCACTGTGCCAGAGTATCTCAGAGTTTACCATTGTATTTCACCTTCGATATCATAATGACTAATTTTGAAATGCATTACATTGTCTTTTGAATGCTTGACATCATCTACTATTGCTATTGAGCAGAGAGAAATAAAAATATGAAGTAGTCTTAATAGAATGGCCTTTGACCATTATAAATTTTGCTGACCCTGAAAAGCATGTAAGACAAAATTTATGTCATTGGTACATTCAAATTTGTATATTTTGTGTGTAGCTCAAACCTCTGAATCCCTTATACAATACCCTGTACTTGTTTACAGTAGTTTCTGTATGATGCTAGCTAATTGGTATTACCAGCAGGACATACAACAATTATTTATGGTTTCTGTCTGTTGATTTCAATAAAAACAGGAGTTGCTCATTCTGAGGTTTTGCTGTTTGGTTGTCAAAACATAACACAATTATCAAAAGAGTTAAAATTATTTATGCATCTTTTTAAACCAACCATTTACAGCAGTCACATTTTAGCTTCCAGATAAAGTCCAAGAGTGCAATATTAAAGTAATAAATTTTCTTGTAAATCTCTAAAGCTCCATTAGTTTTGATTTTTAAATAACTGTCACCAGCCTAAGGAATTACTGAGACCAAAGATGTAAAAAAACCAAAATAAAATAAAATAAAATAAAATAAAATAAGATATAAAAATTTTCTTGACTTGCATTCTTTTCCCCCCACTTTTCAACAAGTAAATTAAAATTTTTAGAAGAAGAAAAGTTTATGGATGCCTTCTCTTACATAGCATGAATTCAGAAACATCTCAATCTGGAAAAAAATATATAGGAATTCTCATTACATTTCTGGCAAAACTGTTCAGAGGACACTGCATTCTGCTGTAAATATCATGTACAAGGAAAATGTCCACAAAATATAGAGAATTTACAGTGGAAAAAAATCATAATAATAAAAAAGGCAAAATTTAATGAGATAATATTTGAAAAACAGAGTGATAAATTAAAACAGCAGTTCTGCTTTTCTTCCTCTCTTCCCTGGTTAATGATTGTCAAGGTCAGCTACAAAGAACATTTCTGGAGAAAAACTAATTTGTTCTCTGCAATTCATAGGTGAAAAGTTGAATTTTGTAGGATGAATGGTTAGAAGATCAGGGTATTTGAGAAATATAAGGCATGACGCAAATTATAAGTGTAAAGCTATCCATAAAATAATCATTTTCAGTTCTTTCTTTATTGTGTAAAACTTTTGATATTTCTCTCTCTATTCTACTGGTTTGTTGGTTTTTTCTACAATTCTTACATAAGTGTGCTGCCTTGTTTACTAGGTTGTTTATTTGTACATGGCTGCTATCTGTTCACTGCTGTCCAAAGGGCTGAACCTCTTTAGGGCAGCAGCTGTCTTTTATATTGACACTTTTCTGATTTTTTTTGTCTCTAATGCTATAATAGCAATGGCTCACAAAAAACATCCTGTAGCCTGCAAAGAGTATAACTGCACATAGAACTCTTTATAGCTAAAGCAGACATTTTATTTGTTTGCTTCTTTATATTTGTTAATATATCTTTTTTTTCCCATCAGATTGGCTTCAAATTGGCCAAGCTAATTCTTCTACTCTTTGTCTTTCCCTCTGTTGAACATGACATATCTTTCATTTTTCCCATTTGCTGTTTTCCACAGCTATTTCCATGTTTGTGTAATTTTCATCATTGCCTCAGTCTAGAGGGAGAATGAGTCTGCTTTTGCAGTCCTCAAACTGCAAATTGATGTCACCAGACTGTTACATCTCTGCTAGATTCTGCATCATTGCCACTCCTTCTTCCACAGTGAATCAAAAGGTGGTGTGAAGTAATCCATCATTCAAGTGACGAGCCAGAATAGGTTGAAGTTCCAACTAGACTGGATGGGACATACAATTTTATGCTGGACTCCACTTTATATTTCTCATTATTTACTAGAATTGAGGAAAGAGCAAATTAGAATGTTGAGAAACTGTTGTTTAAAACAGGCTTCTGCTTCTTTTCTGTTTCCACGTTATCTGGCTAAGAGTAGCCCAGACAGTTATGTGTGAAGGATGAAAACCTGTCAGTGGGAGTTTTGCCACCAACTCCAACTGAAACTGGAATTTGTTTGCAGTTGTGTCTCAAAATGTCAGTGCAGGAAATGAACTTGGAATGTTCTGTTTATCTCAGAGGGATTAAAACATCAACTTCTTGCCACAGATGCATCAAAAATATGCAGTATCACAGATACCTCTCTTGTATGCAATTTAATTGATGTAATAGATCAGATATCTGATATATCTATTAACCTGTTTCTGTAAAAAATCCACAAAACCCCACATATTTTCATTTTGGACTTCTGTCATTGAGTAGCAGTGCAAAAATTTAATTCAATCAAGTCTCATTTACTTAAGCAGAGCTTTCAAAATCCAAAATTCTTTATATGCGTTAAGATTAGTAGCAAAAATAAGATTATTTTTATTTCTTGTTGAAATAATACAACTTCTCCTCTTTCCTTTTTTGTTCTGTTCACAACTAATGTCAAGAGTTTCACGTGATGAAGTTTCCTGCATTATGCCAGAGAGAATATGGTCAGTCCTTGATTCATAAATGAGTTCAAAGCAGACAGTTCACTGCATGAAATTATTCTTGCAAGGAACAGATTAATCTTGATTTCATGACTCAACTCAGAGTATAATATGACTACTATCTATACTCCTATTTGAATTGTAGTATATTCATATTGATTTGCAACAGTCAAAACCATGGTAACATATCAGTGTTCACACTTTTGTATCAAGCAATTACTTTAAAAAATAATATTTTTGAAAAAATACAAGGCATTCAGTTGAATGCATGACAATATAATGTTCTGTAAATGTAAATTTAATGTAAAAATTAAGTGATCAATCCATAAGTGCATCCTATACATTTTCTAGGTAGTAAAATTATGAAAATGTCCCTTCATGTTCTGAGCTTTACTGATTACAAGAAAACTTCTCTTGCATTTCTTTAGCATAAATTAAGTATGTTTGAAAGATTACTCTTTCAAGCACACAAATACCAGCAAGGTGATGTATTCAGTGTAAGACCATTTATGTAGGGATTTCAAGCTTTTCCAGGGAACATGAGAACAGCAGCTGAAATGGACTCATTTTATGCACAGTTAGACTATAAAGATGAGGAGTCAGGATTAAATAAAGCAAAAGACTGAGTGAATAAACTAATTAGGAAATAAGTGCCGGCCAGAATAACTCTACACAAGGTAGGTTTTCTACCATTCAGTATTTTACCTTGGAGGATATTATGAGCTATTTTAGTGTCTTCCATTGGTAAGCATGAAATAATATTAGCAGGAATTACAGAAAATAAAAGTTATAATGTTCTATTTAACAATATACATTGATAGTTTAACTGACAGCACAGGCAACAAGTTTCTGGTTCAAAATTATTTTTTCCATCAGTACATTCACTTCATCATGAATGCCACTCTGTCATATACAGAATGATATCTAAACACTAGAAATGTAGATGGATCCCAGCCAAGTAAATATTTAATAATTATGTATTCATTTATACCTTCGACAACATTGGAATCTTTAAATTAGAAAGAATTTGTTTTATCTTCTGTAGAATCTGCCACTCACAATGCAGTCAATAAAGCTGAACCCCCTTCATGATGTAGCCACCACTTATGCACCTGGGGTTAAATCCAACATAATATTTAATGTCCTTAACACCTGAATTTTTCATGAAATTTGCTCAGATATTTAAAACTCCATTCCGTGTATGCCAAGGACATACATTTTTCTCCCTATCTGCCTTCTAAGGCAAACTGAGATTCAAAAACTCAGGGTCTTGGTGCCTTTAAAGAATTTGGTGAAATTTTGTTCAATGATGCCTAAGATTTGGTACAATAATCCGGACACTAAAATGGTTACTCATACTAAAAAAAACTTAATTTAGTTCTAGAACTGTTTGGACATGAGCCTACAATTCCTGTTTTCCATATTTTTTGTCCATACATAGTTTCTGTATATAGTGTGTTCCATTAGCCACACTATGTGCTAACTGTTAATTCTGTTAAGTGAAACTCAATCAAAACTCCATGGAATCAGTCATGCAAACCATAGGGCTGGAAGGTAATCAGCAGCCTGTATTCCTTGCCTAATCTCTTAAACTCCCAGTCTGGAGCTCTTCTAAGGTGAAAGTGCAAAAGCAAAATTTTAAGATTGAGGACAATTTTGTTGCCAGAAACCTATTTAATGGTTTCTCAAATTTCCTGGAAAATTATTACATTTCCCAGCTCAGAATTCAAATTCGGTTTCCGAATGTGGATGCTTGTCTGCTAGACATCTCAGTGTGAAAAATTACATTGCTTACAGCATTTTTTTTACTGTCTCTGACCTCGTGCATGGAATATGGAAAACAGGAACTTGGAATAGGAGTGTTGGTGTCTTATGTGCACCACGGAAATAACAGATGTTTCCAAACAGTGTCAACATAGTAAATTTCTTCTTCAGTGACTAGTGTGAGAACAGAAATGAGAACACAGTTTATAGTGTAATGGACATATTGGGGAAATAACTGGTCTCTGTTTCCAAAACTGATTCTGTATTACAGTGAAAAACTTCTTGGGAAAAGATGTGACCTAGGATCTTATCTCTCAGGCTTGACTTGTGTGAAAAAACTTCAGCCATTCTTCCTTTCAGTTTCTCTCCATCTTGAATTCCTTGCTAAACATCAGCCAAATTTCAGCAGTAGTGAACAATTTTCTTTGCAATAAAATATAGATTCTTTCAAGGTATATAGCTAAGAAGTAGCAGACAGAGGTTCAATCTCCTTTAGATCTGTGTTTGCCTCTAAATTATTTAATTTTTAAAAATTGGGATGTTGCCATGGTTTTCAGAGTCTGCTCCTGTGACTTGTGTTAAGTAGTGTCTGAGAAAACCTACTAAGTAGAGCAGAGCTCTTTTCTGAATCATAAATGGCTTTAGGTGCTGAGCTGTGCAGAAGCAGAACTCACAGTTGTCATTCAATTCAAATTTTATATTCAAAACATGAAATGCGTATTAAATCAAAGCAGCAAACATTCTGTATTTATGGGGGAAAAAAAGCCCTTCCATTTAAATGCCATTTAAATTCCTTTTCTTGGATTTTATTCAGAAAGATTAACCTTGAATATTATTAGGTTTGACTGGGATCTTTAAACTGTAAAGTAGTGAAGGTATGTCATATCAAACACATCTGAAGACCTTAAAATAAATAATGTGTTAGCAGCCACACTAGAAATCCCATTTTCCATCTATTGATTTTTCATTTTAATTACCAAAAAAAAAAAACAAAACAAAAAAACCCACAAAAAACCCTAAGAAAAATAGGCTAGGGAAAAAAATCAAATAGAAAACCCCAAAGTTATTAAGGAATTGATTCAAATAAGAGATAGGAAGAAAAAGACCGCAAGTGTGGTAATGGAGAATTTCCAAATTAACATACACATCTTTCCATGAAAAAGACAAATTATAGGAGCAACAGGACTTCCATTCATTCCACTTGGGCTGTTGAGACCTAAGTGACTCTTAACAGGAGTCCACCTTTGAATGTTCTTTGAGGCTTCCAAGAAATCATCCTTATATCTACAGTGTGGGGATATTAAAAAACTGAAAAACACGGATTCTTTTCAATGCAAAGGTAGGTCTTCTGAAGAGATAGCTAGAGCTGCTTTCTTGCAGTTATGGATTTATTTGTAACAAAACTAGAAATGTGTTACAAATACCCATTTTCATCACTGCCCTTTAAAACATCTTACCATGATTTTCAGTTGTGAATTTGAGATGCAATGGGTACATTTAAACATTTGTACTTGTTTTAGTTCTGCAAGATGTCATGGAAACTCACTCTTGCACTACACAACTGAAGTAGTCATTTATTAGAAAATACCCATTAAGTTGCAAGTACTGCTGAATTTTGATGTATAATATGTCAGTTGCTTTATTTTACAGAATGACACAACCTCTTGGAATCTAATAAACACGTATTTGAAGTTTACAGAGAAATTTCGTTTTGCATTTCCAGAGAGCTACTAATTCCAGTATTTTTCCTGTGAATCCAACAAACCTACTTACCACAGAAAGTGACCTTTAGTAAATAGCTTATAAACCTTTAGAAATATCATAACTGAATTTCAAAATCAGGAGATCCAATTTTTCCGCATAATGAAAGATTTTCATGGTTGTATCTGAATGCTTTGAAGCTTTTCAAGAAGCTAAAAGTTGGGAGATAAAATTTTTCTTAACTTTCAAGCCATTTTCTTTCTATGTGACTGCACCATCTATTCTTCCTACAACAAATCTGTCTTATAATTGCCTAGTAGTACTTCATGAATTTGTCATTAGATGTCAATTCAATAGCAACCAAATGTTAGCTCAATCACTACAGGTTTGTCATGATGCTTCAACTCCTTTTATGCCCTCACTTTCCCACATTGAAAACCCTGATTCCCACCCATATTCTTCTGTTAACTTGATGTTTTCAGGACATGTGTTGGTGCACGCTTAAGGGCCTGTAGAATTTTCTGCATTAGGGGAGATTACAATGTAAGTTTATATTCCCTTGCTTAGGCTCACAGAGATGTCTTGACCACTCAGAGTAAATGGGAAGTAAAAGGCAAAGTACAGCACTAGCCACCTCTAAGTAAGTAATTTGTTTCTTCCCTCCCCATTTCACTCCATTATTTCTTGCACAGTGAAACACTATGTTATCATAACATAAAATTGTAATTCTGTAAATAATAAATGGATAGAAGCCTTTGAAAATCTCTTGAGTGGAAATATGTAATACACAAATACAAGCACGTAAATCTCACAAAAACAAAAGGTGGTAACACTGATCCCTTTTGATCTTAAAATTCATTAATCAGTCTTTAATTTCCAAGTGGCCTACAGAGAGACAGGCATTGTCGAACTTCCCTCTTCTGCTGAGAAAATGCTGCTCAGTGTTTTCCCCTGTAGGACCTTTTCTTTCAGGTGGGTAATCAGTGAATCAAGAGTTTGATATTTAAGCACTCTACCACATGAGGTAGCAAATTCTAATTGTGCTTTTAAAGAAGAATTTATGCAGATTTTGTTTAGAAATTAGGACCTTTGTTAAACTATAGTAACACAGTAATATTAATTATGTTCTTAATGATAAGACCTCCCACGTGTTTTTGTGTTACAGCACTCAAGCTTTGCATATCTGTTGATAAGAAGAGATCTTATTAGGAATCAAAATATATATTCATTTCGTAAGCGCACCATTAACAGAGAGCTCATTATCTTCCCCTGATTAAATGATGTTGTGTAGGGCTCTAAGACCTCCTTGCAAGTGCAAAACTATGTAACAAGAAGTAATTAATCTGAATTGTCTTACAGATGCACCTTTGAATGAGATCCTTTAGATGCTGTTGATCTATTCACCTGCTGAATGTCCATGACATAAGATGCAAATCTGTAACAGTCCACATGGTAGAAATCATCTCCATATTCCTTGTTGAAACAGAAATACCTTACCTGCCAGAAACTTGCTGAAGTCAGTTTCATGTCTAGCAGAGAAAATCCCTGGCAGTCCCAAAAATGGACATGCCCCTGGCCAAGGCTGGGACAATTAGAGGTGATGGTAGTGCCTCTGTGACAACAGATTTAAGAAGAAGGAAAAAAGTTATTGTGCAGTTGTAATTGCAGCCAGAGAAGAGTGGAGTGAGAATAAGCGAGAGGAACAGCTCTGCAGACAGCAAGGTCAGCGCAAAAGGATGTTGTGGTGTGAAACACCCCCTGAGTGTTTATGGGGTGGTCTGTCCCCAGATATGCTAACCCTCCTCTGCTGACTGGCCTTGACCTGGTCCCTCACTCCGCCCCTCCCTTCTCCCCATTGGTTGTTGTTGTATCTCCCCACCTTCTCCCCAACCCTTTTGGCATAGTTCTTCTGTATGAATGGTCACTCAGAGCCATTCATTCTCTTTTGCTGTTGGACATCTTCGAGAATAAACCATCTTCAGAACTTCACACGACTGGGCTCTCTGAGTTCTTTGTCTCTGGTAGCAAATGAGCTATCCAAAGCTCTGGGGGAGAGTGTGTGTTTGAGTCTTCCACCGGCATAGGTGAGAAAAGGGTCTGCCTGCACAGTACCAAAGCTGTATTGGCCGGGGTGATCTCTGAGCAATAGAGACACTTTTGGAAAACGTAGAGGCCTATTCCACCCCACCACACTCTGCATTAGAAGGAGGGGCAGAAGATGCTCCAGGTGCCAGAGCTGAGATTCCCCTGCAGCCCATGGTGCAGCCCATGGGGGACCACAGGGATGCACAGATCCCCCGGCAGCCCTGGGAGGAGCCCCACACCAGAGCAGGTGAATGCCTGAGAGGAGGCTGTGACCCATGGGAGATCCATGGAGAGAGATGCCCACACTGGAGCAGCCTGGCCCGAAAGGACTGCATCCCATGCAAGAGCGACACACATTGAAGCCGTTTGGGGAGGACTGCTGCCCATGAGATGGACTCAAATTGGAGAAGTTCATGGAGAAGTATCTCCTGTGTGAGGAACTCCACGCTGGAGCAGGGGGAGAACTCCTCTCCCTGAGCGGCTGCAGAAACAACTTGCGATCAACTGACCATAACCCCCATTCCCTGTCTCCCTGTGCTGCTGGGGTGAGGGGGTAGATCTGGGAAGGAGGGAAGGGTGGGGGGAAGGTGGTTTTAAGGTTTAATTTTACTTCTCATTATCTTGCTCTGATTTTGTTATCAATTAATTCAATTAATATCTCTAATTCAAATCAGTTTTGCCTATGACAGTGAGTAATCTCTCTCTGTCCTCATCTCAACTCATGAACCCTTTGTTGTATTTTCTCTCCCCTGCCCAGCTGCAGAGGGGAGTGATGGACCAGCTTTGGTAGGAGCCTGGCATCTATCCACTGTCAACACCCTGCACCTGGTAGTTCTGCATTATTACCATTTCTTTTGCTCTACTCTGTGATACACACTCCAACAAGGATCACGGTTTGTAGACATGAGTTGTTCCAAAGGACAGAGAAGAAGTGTGATTGGCAAATACTGTCACAAACATTTCTGGTATTTGTAACTGCCTCTTCTACATCAGAAAAAAGAGCAGCATAATTGTTCTGAATTAATGGATTTCTTTTTCCTTCTAAGAAGTGGCTGCTATATGAGTTTTTAAAGACTGACTGCATGGGTGGAATGACATTTTCGAACATCTTCTTTTCAGCAACCATCTTTGAAAAGCTACTAATTTGGAAAAATTATCACTTGATTAAACTACGCAAATAAATTTGTATGACTCAAATTTAACAAATTTAGATTGTCTTGTGCCTAATTGATGAACTGACTTTTCTTCTGGAACCAGTTCATTATCAATAAACTTGCAATTCTGTGTACATAAAAGACAGTAAAGTTCTTCTGAAATCTTCCTGGGGGTCACATGGATTTGTTATTTTTCCAATAGAAAAAAAAGATTCTGTCTGAGATTAATTTCACCCAGAGTTATTACGTTATTTTGTCTGCTGTTGTACTTTAAATCCATGCCATTCAACCATGAACAGCGAACAAAACACAAAATAAGGAATGATTATTAAAAGTTTTGTTAAAAATTCAACTTGCTTTATAAAAAAACCCCATATCTAAATATCTGTTATCCAGCTAAGCTATGATCTGATGATTTACATCTAATTCATGCAGGAAAATGTCCAGCTTTATAAATATTTATATCAAAGAAATAATTGGAAGAAATGCAGAAGTATATTTCATCTTCTTAATGGGCAAAGTTTCTCTTTTGTAATGGATCATAACATCTCAGTAGACAACAGAACAGACACAGTGTCTTTCTTCAGAATCTATGAAACAGAACTTCCTCTGCTTCTATGCACTGTGCATATCTAATTTCCAATTTTGCATGTTTTAAAAAAATACTTGTTTTTCAGTATTTCTGATTAGTATTGAAGAGATAGATCTATTTCACAGTGTATCTACTGACATTGTGATTGTAAATTATTCTAAATATCTAAGCAAAGTAAATCCATTTAAGTCTTACAGCACGGGCCACATGATCTGTTGCAGGCTACAATTAAGTATTTGGACAGTGTCACTCTTCTAATGGTTTAAACTTTTCTTCTCATCTTCAGCACAAATGGATGTATCATTAATACTCGTGAGTTACTGTTGTCTATTTTCTAGGCTAAAGCTATATTTTACTTTTAATGACTCTTTTTTTGTCCTTATGTTTAACTATATATGTTCTTTATTAAGAGATCAGCTATAACTATATATGTTATTTATTAAGATCAGCTTAGTAAGTTCTGTCAGCTATCATGCAAATTGAACAAGCCAGGCTTTTTTTTCTTATTTTTTCTCCAGGTGGATTCTATATTCCTATCACTCTTCCAGTATCCTTTCATTTTCTAGTTTAACTTTTCTAAATTATGTAGGAAGGATAAAAATCCAAGGTAGCAGGACATTTGTTGAAACAGATTTAAGGTTTTTGTTTATTTGGTGTGCAGTCTCTTGGTATTTAAAGAAATCAGATGATGAATATAAAAGGATAGTGTTTCTGTACACTTCTACACTGTAGTTCAATGTGACCAATTTCAACTGAACCTTCTTCACATTTTATGGAACTGCTGTTTCTTAGATTAGCTGTCTTTTCCAAGGTGATCTTTAGTGTGCTCCATAAGAAGAAAAAAAAAATCTTTTCCTTGCACCAAAAAAAAATTCTGAAAAGAAATTTAAATATATTTTCTGCATATTTCATTACTACCAGATTATAGCAAAGAAACATACAGAATTCTGAGGCATTGTTTAGCTTCAACACTGCCTGACTTATTCTCGTAGATGTTGGTGTAACCTTTATTCAAAGATCTTATGCAAGCCCTCACCAAAGCCTCTCTGGGCATTCTCTTTTACCATTTTCACTCCTGCATTATGGAAAGTTTGTATACCTGTTCTTGTGGTGGGCTAGCCTTACATAACAGTAAAATGTCTACGCACTTGCTCACTGACTCAGCAGGGAGAAAGGAGAAAATTGGATGAGAAAGGTCATGGGTTGAGGTAAGGCAGGGAAATCACTTACCAATTACTCTTGGGGGCAACACAGACTTGGCTTTGGCAAAAGTAATTTGTTTTACTGCCAGTTAAAATAGATTTAGGTAGTGAGAAAAAAAAAAAAAGATAAAAATTATAACAACACTTTCCCTCACCCTTTTCCAAGGCTCTACTTCACTCTTTCACTTCAGACTCCTATACAAACTGCACCCCATCGAGCAGCATAGGGGATGGGGACTATGGTCAGTATATTGTGGTTTCTCTTACCACTTCCTCTTTCCATTTTTCCCCTGCTCAGTCATGGGATTCCCACAAGCCCCTTCAGGAGATACCCACCTGCTCCAATGTGTGCTCTTTCTCAGGATGCAGGAGAATCTGTGCTCTGGTGCCTGGAGCTCCATCTTCTCTGACTTTGTTATTCCCCCACCTCTCCATTGTTTTGCCCTGCCTGAAATGCATTTCCCTGAGGTGTCACCACCTCATCATGGGCTTAGCCATGCCCTGAGGCAGCTGGAACCAACCCTGTCCTGCTCAGGTCTGGCCCCTCCCCAGAGAGCCCCACTGCAGCCCTCTCCTCAGAAAACCTGGACACCTGCAACAAATACAGTTTATTTTTTCAATTTGAAATTGAAATCTTTGTAAAGAATACATTAAGTCCATTAGTTCTGTTACTGCTCTCCACAAACAAGGTTGAGAAGTTACTCCCTCCCCCAGTCTTGTTTCCTGGATCTTAAGAATTCCCCTGCCCTTGCTTTTCCCAGAAATCATAATTTAAAAATCACAGTGCTCTCTAGATTCTTCAATTAATTTATGTCTTTCTCAAAGTGCAGCACACCGTGGCCCACACAAGGCCTCAACTGAGCAAGCCAGCTTTTCTGGACTACAGCAAAGGCACTTATGGCAGCAAATCCACTTCCCACCTTCCTACTTACCTCTTGATTCCCCTTTTGGAAAAGCAAGAAATCAGTTTCAACTTGGGGTATGATACAGCTTCCGAAACTGCCCTGAAGAAAAAAAAAGTTTCCTCAACTTTTATCTGTGCAACTGATTATTCCTACAGTTAAAATGCTTGGCTGACTCTTGGGGATCCAAAAAGGGCAGAAAGCATTGGAACTGACAGGTGTCTATTCTCTCAAAACTTCAGGATTACCACCACAGACCAGCACATTAGGAGGCCGAATACTACTTGATTTTATTATTGCAAGATCAAAATTAAAATGTCTACCATTTAAAACTAAAAATTCTTGGAGATATTTATATTTTCTTATTTTGAATATGTATTATGAAACAATTCAGTTGTATCCATGAGCAAGAAAGGTTGTCAGAAGACAAGGACATATGTAGAAGTAAATGAATCAACAATTTAAGATTATAACTAAATAAACACCGTCAATGTTTGAATAAAATAATAATGATAGAAAAACTAAGAGCATGTTGAAATAGTTTGTCAAAAACCTGTATAACATTACCAAACTCAATAAAGAAGTGTAGTTGATTAAACCCACAGAGGAAAACACTGTGATATGTATCCTGTTACTCACTGAAGACATATGTCCTTTGTTGCCTAGACAGGCTGTCACCATGTTCTCATCCATCTTGGTTATTCAAACGATACAACAGAACTATTGATTTGTGTTCATTCTTGTATTCCTGTGCATAATAATTGCTAAGGAAGGTAAAATTATTTATCAAACAGCTGTAATGTATTTTACTGTGTCTGATCTTTACCATGCATTTAAATAAGAAAATACCAAAGGTATTCTGATTCCTTAATGTGATTATTCCATTTTGTACACTTTTGTGATTAGTGTTCACAGTACCTCATTTAGAAGCAGTGTGCATGGTGAAACTTCTAACAGTGTTACATATGTCATTCCTAATTTAGCTCAACTGGTTAATTGAGATTTTTTACACTGTAGCTTAACTAATAAAAACAATTTGTCTCCAAAGCACAGGTTTAAGCAATTTGGAAAGCAAAAGAATCAGGCTGTATGGTTAACTATTTATTTTAACTTTGTAAATTTAAAAACATGTTTTTAATAGTTAAATAGATCTGCATTGCTTTCTGTCATGGTCCGTGCAAGTGCATATTCAAACCAAACTAAATGGACAATTTACAAATTCTAATATTAAACAGCTCACTATGGCTCACAGGATGAGCCACTGTTAAGTCTTTAAGGTTCAGACTCAGTGATCTGGTATGTGCAGCTGGTACATATTTTTGCAAACGAAACAGAAATTCATGCTGATTAACAATACCCTTCCCTTCTTGTTTTATAGTGAGGAAGAGTCGTGTTCCTAAACACTTTTAGGAGCTCTTTAACAACTACATGGCAGTTTCAAAGACAGAGCCTACATTTTGTCCTCAAATAGGAAGAGAAGGCATCACACACGAAGCTATTTGAATGTAACAAAAACTCTTAAAGTTGCTCAATTTTAATTTCATTAACACTTGAGAATGGTAAATGTCTGGTGGTCTGCATTTGTATGAAGGGAATAAGAGACGGTAGTTTAAAGGAGGTAAATAGACTGTATGGCTGCATCACTTCTAGTAAACAGAAGCAGCCAAGGCCATTCTTTGGAGCAGGGGGCAGCTGGCTGGTGATCACTGGATGCACTTGGACACTGACCTCATCCTAACTAGCAACAAGGACAGCCCCAATCCCTTTGCCCAGCTGAGCCCTGTCCTGCTGGGAGAGGCTGCTGCTCTGCCTCAAACCCTTCCAAGAGAATGAACAACCACCTGGCAGCAACAGGGTGCTAGTAACCTATAGAATTCCAAATGCAATGTTTAACTTTTCATAAAATAGTTATGATGCTAACAAGCTTTTTAAGCAGACGGAGGTGATATTCAGCATAGGTAAGCAGTGACTCAGGACATTTATGCTGATCAGCCTCTGCCAAGTCAAACAAATGAGAGTGTTTTCACTGCTTTTTCAGATCAATATGATTTCATTTCTGGAAATTGCAGGCCGACATCTCAGCAGTTATTGGTGAGGCATGTGCAATCCCAGAAAGGAAGACATAAAAATTTTCAGGAATAAATCCTATAGCTGTGAATTATTGCTTCTTCTGTAGCAGTACTCTGGATCTCCAAGGGCACCACCAGGTCTGACCATTATGGACAGCACTCCTGCCCCAGGGTTTCCCCTCCTCCTGCCCACATCAAGGGATCTGCTATAAGATCTCCCCAGAATCTTTTCTTCTCCAGGTTAAACAGCCTCAGCTCTCTCAAACTGTCTTCACAGGAGAGGTGCTCCAACCCTGTGATCAGCTCAGACGCCTCCTCTGGACTCGGTGATACAGACCTGTGTCTGTCTTGTGCTCAACCCCAGAGCAGGGTGCAGCACTCCAGGTGGGGTTTGACCAGAGCAGAGCAGAGGGGCAGAATCCCCTCCCTAAACCTGCTGGTTACACTTCTTGTGATGTAGTCCAGGACACAGTTGACTTTCTGGTCTGCAAGAGCACATTGCCAAGTCATATTGGGCTTTTTGTCTACAAACAACCTCAAGTCCTTCCGAGCTGCTCTCAGCCCATTCTCCTCCCTGCCTCTACCTGTGCTCGGGATTGCCCTGAACCTCCTCAGGAACAACATTATGATCACACCACACAGCTTGTTGTTGTCAGCAAAATTATTGAGGGTGAATAGTACATGTTATATATATGTGTGTATATATACATATATGTACACATTTGTATACGTATGCACATACACTGCATTTATGTGCACAGTAAACTGTGAATCTCCTGCAGCATAATTATTGACTTCTAATTCTGGTGGGCTTTTTAAAGAAAAAGATCTTTGTTAAAAATTAAGTGAAGGCTAATAAGAATCCAATACATTCAGTATAAGCCACAACTGTTCAAGTAGGGATAGTATTGTGTTAGAAGTTATGCTTCAAGCATAACAGAGATTATAATGAGATATTTCTAAAGATAAAAGTGCGTAACACATAGTACAATAGAACTGTATGGTCTGTTCTTCCAGCCTACAGTCCTCTGAGGTTTTCAGTATCCTCAGCATGCATTGATCATTACAGCCAGTAAGAGCTGTGTTGGTTTGCTGCTTTGTAAGGAGTTCTTGGCAATTTGGCTTTTAGGTGAAAGTGCTTGAATTTTTTGGCTGAGGTTTTCATCAAAACAGTGACTCATCATAACAGAAAACTGAGAAGGAAGAGGTTCATTACTAAGAGCATGGAATCAATCATGGATGGGTAGCATGTTGCAGTACTATTATCAAACTCAACAATGAAAGTCAAGCCAAAACATATTTTTATAAATGTCTGGCAATATATAGCATTCAGACCTGTATGAGGCTTGTTTTATATATACACGTGCAAGTGCAGTTGCAGATCTTCATGTCAAATATACATAAATGTCTGCTAAGACATCTTTGCATGTGTTATCAGCAAAATCAAAGCTGTCTTTTTAAGTCCTCAAGCATACATTTTCTGACTTGCCACATATGCTTTTAAAACCTTACTCTTCCCTAAACTAAATATCAGTTTAAAAATTCACACTTACTAGGTGCAATGCAGTTTGAGATGTGTTTCTCTTTCTCAGGTACACTTTTCAGTGGTTCAGCATCATCATATAAGCTTTTTGTATGGTATCAGAAGTATTTCCAAGGCATGCTAATGAGATAAGTCTAATTGTTTAATCGTTAATATCCCTTATTTGCCCCTGTCTCAGTACACACATACTTAAGACAAGAAACTGAATTACTCCAACTACTTGGCATTCCAAAATTCACATTTGAAATTACAATGTGACAGAGCATGCACTGTCTTGACACTGAAGGGGATTTGGTCTTTTCATCCGTGTCTTCCCTGATGCTTGAAATGAGTTCAAGCTACTTTCCCCTAGGGCAGTTTAACGTGACCATTTTTAGACACTCTGTTCTTCCTGTCACACCCACAGCCTAGTCAGCCCTTTCATTCTGACAAAGCCCTATGCATTCATTTGCATGTAGGAGAGTATTAAATTACTCTACAATTCAAATATTTCAGAATAGGAGATGAGAGACATAAGTCATACTAAATACAGAAGGCAATCATAACACATATAGTATGTGTTCATCACTTTTTTTTGTTATTCCAATCAAAATGGGAAATTCCTTCTCTTTTGTTATCTTCTAATTTAATCAATCAAGCCCCATTTTTTCTTTTTTTAAAATTTAAAAATTGCGTTTAAGTCTCTTTCTGAAGAAGTGGCTTTAGTCAAACAGTGCAGCTCAGCATAATACCATCTTCTTAATACAGCTTTAAATGAACCCTTTTCCTAAGTTTTCACTTTTGCCTATCAGTTGGTATCAACTGATCAGCTTGAGTTAGGAGGATTTTTACCTGCTGTTCTCCTCTGATTTTTTGCATACATTACATGGATAAACAATAGAACTTAGAGACAAAAGGCGTAATGTTGATCCCAGCCCGCTAAAAGTAAAACGGAATTTAGTAATTCACACTATTAACATAATTGGTGGATTCCCTGTCATCAGATAACCTGAACCAAAACCATCTGATTTTCTGAAATCCGTGCTTGTAGCTATCTTAAATTACTGGACTCTGCAAAAGAAAAGTTTACTATAAATATTAAAACTTCTCATCTTGGAAATCAGAATATCTCTTTAAATGTTCCAACTATTCTTCAAAACAGTCTATGAAAACACGTTCATAAAAACTGCTTGTTGTATGTTTGCAACTCTTTTGGAAAAGGAAATGATTGATATTTGAAGTAACCATTTTGTATAGTTTGTTCTCATAAAGAACAGGGAAGATAAAGAGTGGAAATAACTTTGATCTCTATAATAGATCCATTCCAAAATACAAATCAGTGAAATCCTACAGTACGAACTCTACTAATTTGTCCAGTTGCTCCATAGGCAGTCTTCAATTTGCAAAAGGTCAGCATGAAGTAGACCTCTGTACCTTGCAAGTAAAAATTAGAAGTGGGACAAGATAAAATGCAGAAATTGTTTAACGTCACAACATATTTGGAACAACTGTAATAAATGTAAACTGTTTGAATATTTGTATGCTCACAAATGTTGACCTCAATGGGACTGGATCAATAGCAGTAAAGCAGAGGCCACTGTCCATTCCCCACGGGATGTTCCATTTCCTGCCAAGCCTGCTACTGCTAATCAAGCCACTGTGTTTGCCCTTATTGTAGCTACTTCAGAGAAACAGTATAGAGAAAATTAATGATGTTACAAAAAATTTAAGAAACATCCCTATGTCCTTTATCTATAGGTATTTTACAAACTTTTGAATTAATAAACTGCTATGTTCGATATCAGCAGCCCATGATAATAGAGACAAGTAAGGAATAGTAAATGTGTCAGATTTTGTCTTGCGCAACTGTACTAACCCCCATCTCTTTCATATGCAACATCACTTCAGATTTGACACTTGCCACTGACGTTGATCTCTGTGACTAAAGGTATAGGATTAGTTGTGCTAACAAGTAGTGGGGAAAGGTTGGCATTTGATATACGTCAGGCTCTAGAAAAGGTTTTTGGAAAAGTAATTATCTCTTTGTAAAACATGGCACAAATAAATACTCTATTTTCTTTGAGAAAAAATACAAAATCATAAGTGCAGCTTGAATTTCATCTTGGGAAAATTTAGTGGAATATAAAATGCTTTATGAAAACCAGGCCATGAAAGATCCATGTTCATCCGGGTCAGTTGTCCAACAGAGTAAGCTGTAGTGCTTTCCTGTCTATTACACTTTTTTTTGTGTCTAAGTTTGCCTCACATCCCTACTAATCTTCAGGACAGAAGAGGCTGCAAGAGGACATTCTAGATATTGCTTCCAGATCTGTGTAATCGCCCATATCTCTTTATTTGATAACCACCTGTCCTGGTTACAGAGAGGGGATGGAGCTTAGCACTGTTTTAGCATGACCCAGTTGCTATTTTATACCACTGACGTCATTGTTTGGGGTGTGGTTTCAGGGGGAAAGACAAGGAATGCACCCCCAGCAGTATTTTGTCTCACTCTCTCCATCAGGGAGGTTATCAGGATCAGCCCTGTGGGCCTCATCCTCTGTCGCTGCTTATCCGCTTCCCACTCCTGCAAGGCATGGCTTGGAGATGTGGTTCTGAAAAAGACAAGCGCAGCTCCAAGACGTGGTGCTGAAAAGCGGTGCTGGTGTAGGAAGAGGCTCAAGGAACAGAGAAGCAGAGGCGAACCTGAGCCCAGCCAAGTCTGACCTGAGCCGAAAGGAGCTGAGCAGAGATGGGTGGAGTGGGGCAGAGCTGTCTGAGGTGGCAGCACAGCATGGAATTGAACCAGCGGAGTATAGCGGTCAGGAAAAATGTGGGTGGTGCAGTGCAGACGATCCTGCTTTTGAGGGATTTGTCTGTCATTGTTTTTTGTTGGCTTGGGCTCAGGGACAGGACAGCTGGCTGTGGGGACCACCTGCCATCTTGTCTTTGTCTGGGGAAACCAGGTGGAGAACATGTGGAATCAGGTGGGAATGGCTGCCATCTTGTCCTTGTCCCAGGGGCCACAAAGAACTAAGTTGAGGTGGTGAACACCTTATCTTGTGTGTATAAAGCACCTCCTCTTTTTTGTACTCTTCTGTTATTAATATTGCTGCTGCTACTGTGGGTTTCTTATTCCACAGGTTTTTGCTTTCAGTAAATTGTTATCTCAACCCATAGTCTCTGTCTTTGTCCCTCTCTTGCTGGAGAAGGGGAGTGACTTACTTGGAGTTTAATTTCTGGATGGTGTTAAACCACCACACCATCTTTGCCCTGGAAAGCAAAGGGTTGAGGTTACACCCCCAGTTCTTCTCACTGCAGTGGATGTTAATGTGGCTGCAGTAGGAGCAGGGTTCAATGCTTAGACTGCCTGTGCTTTTGGTGTGCTGCCAGTCAAAAAGCAATAATGGAAACCCCAACAGGAAAACAGCAATTCTCCATAGTTTATTGCACAGTCAAATCTGAAGATAATTTCCGGGCATCAGCCATCATTATTTTCCTGGCACCAGAACCTTTTCCCTGTCAGACTTTCAACAAACAATGTAGATAAACATGCTACCCCCAAAAACGGGTCCTATAATATTTCATAATGGAAAGTGTTTCTAAGTTATCCAAAGCAAAAGATCACTATGTGTATGCTAAAATGAGATCTAAGTATTCATTCTGTAATACTGGGCTGTCTTGGAACTGGAAGAGTAATCAATTTTAATTTCTGTCTATACCCTTTAGGATAGAACTATTATTTGCACCAAGAGTTTGTGATATTATCAATGCAAAGTATCATAAAATCACATATAAGAGCAATGAGAAATCTTTCTGTTATTTCTCAAAACATTTGAAAATAAATTATCTTTAAAATGCACTAACTTAAAGAATTTTTGGATACATTATCTACTATGCCTATCACATTTTTTAAATGGTTATATAAATTTTATTTTGTTGTTTTACCTGTTAGAAGTCCACTACCTGGTAGCTGCAAATGGTACAGGCTACCTGTAAATTTTGATAATACCTGGACAAGACAAAAGTTGCACATCCTAATTATTCCAGTTAGTAAAGAGACATGGCACAGAACCACCAATCAGGTGTCTGATAATGCAGTTTTCTTCTGCATGTAGCTTATTCACACTGGAAAACCTGGGGACTTGGTATTCCAGAAAGAAAAACCATTGCAAACTAAGGATTCCCAAAAAGAAGAGGTACAGGGGGAAAAAATAGCAAGTGAGAAAGTGCAAGCAGCAGACCAACACAAACTGGCAAAACTTTCTGCCTAACCTTCCCAGACCAGCAGTGATCTGCGGGTTGGGATGGAAAGTGGACACCCCGTGAGCAAAGCAAATTAGTGAGCAGACATTTGAGATAGCCAAGCAGGGTAAAAGCTCTAACTTTGTTTCTTCTCAAGTGAACCATAGTGCCCAGAACCAATATGAATAATTGTTTACTCTGTGTAAAAATGTTTTTAAGGATTAGTCTGGCTTCAGAAAAAAACTTTAGAACAATATTATGAAAGGCTGAGGAAAAGAAAGAAAACTGGTTGTTTTTTTGGCTTTTTTTAAAGTGTCTACTTTTACAATAAAAGGCTTGATATGGTCTTTGAGATCACTCAAGTACACTATTTTGCTTGGCAAGACTCCAGGTATAAAAGACTTAAAGTGGATATTGGATCAATATCACTGGAATGTCTTAAGTGATCTCTCTCTCAAACTCTAAAGGAATAGTAAAAGAGAATGATAAAAGAGCTGTGTATTTTAAGAACAGAACCACAGAATAATCCCTCCCTGAGCTGCTAGATCTGCTAGCATCGAGAGGTTTGTTTTTTTAGTTTCATAGGTTGAGACCCCTGTTTGTGAGAGTTGTGGAGGAAGGTGTGTAAAGTTTCCAGGTTAAGATATATTCAGGACAAATATGTTTTAAAAATGGCTTTAGGCTGACTCACGAATGGTCAACCTCAGTTCTTTCTAAAGTTAACTGAATTGTAGCTTACAGTGGCCTGAAAAGTTCTTCCTGTGAATATGAATCACAAATTATCTGATAGTTTTACTGAGTTAGACACAGAGGCTGGGATCCATCTGGCTTATGGTAGTATTTGTTGCCTAAAACTGTTACAATAAACTGAAGCTCACTTTGCAGACACTGCAGATAAATAGATAAATGAGATGAAGACTCTTCTAGAGGTGTGTCTTAGTTTGATAGACAGGTGTCTGCTAAGGAAGGTGGGAACCTTCCTTAGAACAGAGAATGTGAACCCCCTTCCCTCCGAATTATTATAACTTTAGAATCAAGGGCTCTCAGGCAAAGGTATGGGAAAAGGAATAAGAGTTTTTTACTAGTATCTATAATGAGATAAACAATCAGTAACAAAAAGAACAGCGAACAAAGTAAAAAAAAAGGTAAACAAAACAAAAAAACAACTCAGTGGCAAATGTCCCTGGGCTGCCAGGCGCTTTCCCGGTTGGTGCAGTCACGGTCACGGCCAGCAGGGGCGCTGTTGGGCTCCCAGCCCAGCAGGGCAGGTGCGATGACTCCCGGGGAGCTGCAGATGGCGCTGTGGCACGAGGTTGGATCTGTGCCGCGCGTGATGGCAGACGGGCTGGAGCAGCGTGGAGCGCAGATGGATGGGGCGCAGCAGAGAGCCCAGAGCCGGGAGATGGAGTGGCCGGGTCAGCCCGCCTGGGCCAGCCAGCAGAGGAGGCGGCAGGAAAACTCCGCAGTTAGGGCAGGCAGAGGGCGGGGTGGTGGCAGGCAGGGCGCCGGGCGGCAGCAGCGGGCGGGGGTCCCGTTCCACTGCAGCGCAGCTGGGAGATGCACCCTCCCGGAGGGGAAGAGAGGATTGGAGTCCCGTGCCCCAAGAAACTCACCCACCAGGTAGAGAAAAGCTAGGGCAGAGCTGGGCTTCTCTTTTCCTGCAGTCGCAGCCAAAAAAAAACCAGAGCGCCGTTTTTTCCCACTCCTCTCCCCTCCGAATCCCGGCGAGGAGTGAGTTTATCAGTTCCCAAATCTCTTGTTCCCGTCTCCGCCCAGCCAGAAAGTCTTTGTCTCTTTTGTGAGAGTAAATGCCCCTAAGTACCAATCGTTAGTTACCTGGCAACAGAATGGCAAAAATTCCACTCCTCCCCCCCAACCTCCAACAAGGTGCTTACTCTCCACTAAGGAATGTAGCAACTATTAACTTTAAGTCAGGTTGCTGGCTTTGAGAGATATAGTTTATGTCAAAATAAATCCAAGAATTTTAAAACACAATCTACTTTTACAAAAGCTTATTTTCTGTATTATCTGATCTGTATTTTGACTGCAGAGTCTTTAGGTCTCATCAGTATATCAAGATTTTTTGTGCAATCCATGAGTAAGGACTTCGTGAGTAGAATCAAGTAATCTAATATGATAATTGGAAAGGCAGACAATATTAAAGGCTGTAGGTTATACTTTAAATCCTGTCCCCTTCTAAAGTGCCCTTATAGGCCTGATATAAGCAGAAGTTCTCATTTCACAGATATTTTCCTGGTACTTGGCACTTGAAATTGATCACAGAGATCAAACCTTTTTAAAAGACAATTGGAAGATATTATAATGATGCCTTTTTTCAGTAACTGGGTGGCTAACACACTAAACCTGTACATCTTTATTTGAAGAAAATACATCTTGACTTTGCTTAGTCATTAGACTGTAAACTCTTATGAAGAAAATCTTTGTCAAAAATTCCTGAAGAATCAAGTATCTTCAGTATTTCCTGGCTCAAAGGAAAATTAGGCTCTGCTCTGTCAGTTTAGAGCATTCACTTGAAAGAATAGACCTGAGTTGTAGCCCCTCCTTTAATGATAGTGTTTGTATTAGATGTAAAGCATTTGCTCATGTGAGAGTTGGAAGTGCATTGTCTTCTCTAGAAAGTGCCCTAATCATGAGGCTACAGGTCACTCACTTGCTCTTTTGTCTGGTAGATATTTAACAGCTGCAAACAGTGAAAGAGATTCAACAGAAGGGATTCTAAGGAAACCTTGCTGTAGAAGACAATGAAGAGACTAAGATAGTAAGTGTTTGCAAATAGGCTAGTGTTTGGATGGCTTTCCTAAAAATCAGTAAATATATGGAAAAGGTGATGGACCCTATATTCCACATCACAGAGGCTACATAGCTGTAACTGCTGCCACCACTACTCGCATTCCATGGAAAGGAATGCTTTTCAAGGAAAAGGTTTTTAACGCTTTAGAGAGGCTTCCCGGCAGCATGGGAACCAGTTGCAGAAGACCATAACGAGACAACGGGTAAGACACAGCCTTGCCAATGCCTCACTCAGTCCTTGTGATGCCATTCTCAGCTGCTTTATCCTTCACATGTTGCAGAGCAAGGCTGCACACCTCCTGACTGGTTCCTGCTCCTAAGCACAACAGGACTGTGCAGTGCCTGAAATTGTGACAGTATCCAAAGATACTGGAAGCCAACGGACTACTTTCTGAAACTGTCTTGGACTGACTGCTAATTAGTGTTTTGTCTGATAGCCCTTTCATAGCTGGATGCAGCTGGATGAAAATAAACCACAAAGGGAGCACATCTTTGTTTATCATTAATTTTTATTTAGCTTTGTATAGACTTGTGAGACCCTGCAGTAATCTTCTTAATTTGTCATACATTGTAAGTTCATTTAGTAAGTTTATTCATTCCAGGAGTCTTTTTTGTTACTTCTCACAAGTCTAACCAAATTAATACATTTTATAATGAGTTGGATCATGTGATATTGTGCAAACTAATTGGGTGAGCTTCTACTTTAATATAATATTAGATATCACTAAAGTTTATTATTAAATTTTCCAATGCCCTGAGGGCACTTTCCATGTGGCAGAAAAGCAAGGCTCTGGGAGAACTTGTTTAGATTTTTAAAATCAGGCCAGCCCTCCTGTCACATTTATGTGAAAAAATAATTACTTCAGTTTACAAAATAAACAGTCAGAAATACAAACTTCTCTCACTCTTGCTTTAATACCTGCATCTGTATCAGATCAAAATCAAGGTATTCACCTACTGAATGATGGTTCCCAGGTCCAGGACACCATGGTGTATTGGTCAGATGGAAATGTAGGTATAAAACACCTTAAAGCTTTAAACCCCATAAAACTCCGTATTTTTAGGTACAAATGTCAGTTGTTTTAAAGATTCATCCTCTTTAGCCAGCAGTAGGGTTACCTTTTTTGTGAGACAACCAGTGCATCCTTTGCTTCTCTCCTAGTCCTCACAGGCTTAAAGCTTATTTTGTTCTTAACAGATGTTTGAGACATCTTTATCAGCAATTTGAAGAATCAATGTTTTGGCAATATCCATTGCAGTTTAGCTACTGACTTGGTTTTGAGTTCAGGGACTTAAAAATATCTCACTACCTAAAGATTAAATTAAAAAATTACTTTTACCTGTAAGTTCATTTCCCTAATCATGTTTTAGTGAGTTGTCTCCTAGGCTTTCATTCACCTCTACCAACATAATATTCTTCAGAAGAAGCTTGCTTTTGCCTCGACAAGGATCTCAGGACATGTTAATGCTAGCTTTCTGACAGGAGCTAACAAAAAGACTTCCGAGTGAAGCAGTTCCACTCTGCAGGGTAGACTCTTATCATCTTGAATGTGTGATCAGCCGTGACTCCAGAATTTCAATGAGGAAATAGACTGTCACAGAGCTGTGTGAGGGGCTAACCCCGGCCACGGGGGCTAAAAATCTTCAGTTCAAAGGAGCTGTGCTTGTGCAGAAATGAGTCATTCTTCTCCACTGAACTGCGGCACTGGCCTTGTACAGTGAGCTGTCACATTGCCGTGGTGGCAGCTTTGCAGCGCCACTCGAATGTTTTCTACAAATATACCTACATCAGGAGTATTCCTGCAACTACAGTTCGCTTTCAGAAATTGGGGGCTCCGAAATCACGCCGAGGTCACTGATAGCTCATATGTACTTAGTTTCTCCCTCTCGAATAGAAGCGTGTCTGCCAAGTATTAGGGATAGCTCTCACTGCTACCGCGAGCATTGGCAGATGGAAAGGTCTTACAGAGCTATTTGAATACAAATGCAGTAAATAGCATGTGAATAATTTTGGCCTGCAGCACCCAGTGGAAGAATAAAGGAAAATAAATTTAGAAGGACAGACCCAGGGCAGTCATTGCTAGCTTCAAAGCCACTGTCAGTGATGGCTGTAAGCACACAAGGAACACATGAGGGACCCTGAGCATGCTTATGTCTTGGTAACATATACACTGAGCCGAGGAGATCCATTGAAAAAAATTAAGGTAACAGAACCCAAGGCAGAGCTTAAGCAGGAAAGCAATACAGTTTGGGGTTTTTTAAACACAGACCAGACCTGAATGCCTACAGAATACCTATGAAGAAGGGACTGCTTTAGTTTCTGAGGAGTGTAATTTTGTGGCCTAAACCACTGGTATTTTTCCATTTTTGGCATCTTTTTACCTACAAACCTGCGTTTATCTGTTTTGACTCAGGAGGTACCAGATAATTCCTTTTTACTTTTTAATTGGATTGTTTTTATCTGATGCTGCAATAAATTATTTTGGCATAAATACAGTTATTGAATTCCTTTTTAGCTGGGCATTGACTTCATATAGTAATTCACTAAACTAATAATATCTTAGGAAGTAAAAAGAATAGCATAGTCAGACTAGCTGCTTCTTAAATTAAAACAATTTCTTCTTAAGCCTAAAGCAAAGCATAGACTATAGAGAAAAAACTGTCAAGCAGTCAAAGGAGATCCATGAAAACAAAAAGATACCTATTGTTTTCTGTGCCATTATTTATTTTCCTTTTCCTCAGTGTGTATACAGAGATTTGGAGTAAAGCCTATTTTCTACTTTTCCCACCCTGGAATTACTTTTTCCTTCTGTTATAGATGAATTTCCAGCCCCTGAGCAGCCTTTAGCAAGTATAAGCACAGAGTAGAGCATTGGTACTGATGAAGAATTCATATAGAGCCACAGTGAACAACTCACAGGAGCTCCAGCTCTTCTCTCACCCCAGCCTGAAGCTCTCTCCATTTTATAGAGGCCTTTTAAAAACAAGCCTGATAACAGCACGTGTCAAATCTAACATCTACCAAGTTACTGATGTAAAAAAAAGACTTTGCCCACCATCAAGTGATCAACCTGAATTCCTGCAAATATTGAAAAGATCCCATAGAAGTGCTGAAAAATTGCGAAGAACTTTGGTGAACAGATGAAGTCAGTGTTGGGAAATTGATAGTTACAATTCCTACTTATTCTTCTCCTTTGTGTCAAACCAGAATAAATTTCTTGTGTGAAAGGTCAAAAGGCAACCAGATAAAATCAATTGAAAGGAACAGGGAACCCGATGAAGTTAAGAGGATTTGAAAAAAATCCACTATTTCCAAGTGAGAAATTTCTTCTAAGGTGCCTAAGAAAGGTAACAACAATTTGATGATTGCAGCACACTTTCTTGGGTAGGGAGGAAGCGGTGTCTCTTCTTAAGCATGATCTTAATAAGCCTAATTTGGGGGGAAAAACCCCCAACATGTAAACAGTTGGAAACTTCTTCCATACGTAAATAAAATCTTATTTATAAAATTATAATGTGGCTTCTAACCAGAATATAGCCTTCAGTCCTAAATAAGAAATGCAGATAGCTTTTCCTGTTTCTATCAAAGGATTTTCTCTCTGTCTAATCAGATGCAGCCATCAGATTCATATGTCCGAAGTCATGCACCTTGAGAGAACGAAAGGTGAGTTGACGCAGAAATTCTATAGTTGGTATCTGCTCTTTCTTGAAGTTGCCTCCTTCCAACCCTGTGATGTATTCCTTACAGTAAATAGACTGTATTTAAACCAGGACAACTCTCTCTGCTTAAACTAGGAAATATTTAAACTGGAAACAAGGGCAGCTGGCAAAAATTACAGATTTTTTTTCCCAATGTCCTATTTTGTGGGAATATGTGCAGTTTTTCTGCTAAATTAGGGGTTGCTATCAGCCATCAGAAACTAGGTTTTGTATGGTAACATATCCAAATCTGTGTTCTGCAGAAACACATAACCTCAGTAGAGAAGAATATGGATTGATTATTTTTTCCATCAGATGATTTAGTGACTCAGGAAAACCATATTATCAACTAAGAGAGATTAAGTTCTCTGTGTCTTACAGAGAAAAATTGACTAGTTTGGTAAGACATCTACCCTCTCATGAAGAGAAAGAGCCAGCACATTATTTACTGCAGCTTTATGCTTATTCTTACATGCCTACCTAAGTTCCGAGTTTGTTAAGAAACCTCATTTTGTCCCTTCCTTATGCCTGTCTTCCAATTTTTTTCTTGCATTTAAATGTAGAAATTGCTGTTTATGGTAGAAAAAGATACAAGCAGAAATGAGCTTAAAAGAAGATGTAAAGTTATTTTGTCATTATGCATTTAGCATTCAGCAGTCTCTTTCAGCTATACACATGCTTCTTATAGGTTTCTCAGAATACAGATTAATACAAGAGGATGAAAAAGCAGTTTGGTTAGCAGAAGACAGGCAGCAGTGCAGAGACTAAGCAAAAGAAGTCCCGTTATTTAATTTATATATACATATATATATATTAAAGAAAAAAACTAAAAAAAACAAGCAAAGTGGGACTTGGTAATTCTGCAAAGAGTTAGAAGACTCTTGACTCTAGCTGAATGCCAGGTGCCCACCAAAGCCACTCTATCACTCCCCTCCTCAGCTGGACAGGGGAGAGAAAATATAAAGTTCATAAGTTAAGGGCAGGGA
>VZRL01000640.1:1870919-2044639 GCA_013397895.1 Origma solitaria
AGGCACCGTCCGGCAGCAGCCCCGGCGGCAGCGGCGCTGCCCCGCTCCGCGCGCTCGCTCGCCGTGCGCCGGCTCTGCTCTGCCGCCGCTGCTTCGCCTCTGCGGGAAGCGCTCCCCTGCTCCCCGGGCTCACTTACACAAAGACGGATGCTGGCGTCTCATTACACTCGTTATGTCCTGTTTTCCACGCTGAAGTAATAAGGTTCATATGGTAATACTGTTATGCCGTTAATGCGGCGCTGTTTTAGTCGACTGCGCGATGTCAGACATTGATTGGATATGGCTTATCAATTTCATGACACTTTCATCCAGGACGTGATGATTTCCTCTTGGTTTTGTGCGGTGCTCAGAATACACTGGTTGTAGCGTTTTGTTACTCAGGATAATTCGCTCTGCTTCCCTTGCTTTAATTGGGCTAGAGGTTTAGTTGGACCTCAGCTTGAGGTTCTTAAAAAAGTTTATAATTTAGTCTCTCTTTTAATAACTGCTCAATATAGTGGTTGAGTGAAGGCCTCATGTTACAGAATTTCAACTTTTGCCAAAGTGAAATCTGATAAGTTCCTCTTATAGTTTTTTTTCTTCTTAGATTTAAAGTAGTAATTTTAAAAATACGTGTTAAACTTGGAACCTAATGTTGAAAAGAACTAGTAAAGAATGATACATAAATCAAGACAACCTATCAAGTTCTTAAATGAGACTAAGGCAAAGAAATGTATGGTCCGGCCCTTGAGAGTCACACATTCAAATAAACTCACATTCAGAGGTGGCAAATAATTTCCCAAGTTCTGTTTTTGACTTAAAGGAAATCATAACTAATTCAAACTTACCATGCTAAGCAGTAAGTGTTTTTCCTCTGTCAGCAGTTTTTATATTGTCTTTCCTTAATGTATGTGCTATTGATTGTGAATGAGGATATCGAGCCCAGGTTTTGTTGGAGTGCTTCTGTTTGATGGCTTTGAAATTCATACTGAATTTCAGTATGAATACAGACCCATTTAGTTCCCTTTTGTCGTAGCTGCCTTGCTGCTGAAGAGGCAGCCATGCTGCTTTTTACAGTTGTTTTTCTAATAATCGTACTATCAACAAAGTCCTTATTTTTTATGGGTATATATTTTTGCACCTTGCAGTTCGATCTTTTCCCAGAGGGGGGAAGTATCCACTGAGAGTGTGCGTGTGTGTGTCTGGGAAAGGAGGAAAATGCAGGGAGGACAAAACTGAAAGTATGTAAAGAAAAGTTAAAAAAAAAAAAGGAAAATAAAATTGCTTTTTCTAGGCATCAAGTTCATGCAGAAGTTGCATTTTGAGCAAATGGGAGATTGAATGAATGAATAGTTCTCTCATTCCTTCTTAGCATAAGTAGGACTGTGTATTATTTCTCTGGATTTTTTGAAAGATGAAGGTGAGTTGCCTGAGAAAATGCTAATGTCAGATTCACACCAGGTACCTGGCATTATCCTTCAAAACACCATCTGTCAAGCTTTCTAGAGATTTGTTTTGGAGTCTAACACATGATGATTGTTAAAACAGGTAGCCATGGTAAGAGTGTAACTACTTAAGAAAATGTGAATTAATTTACTGGTTCCTGCTGAGTATAAATAGAAAGGAAAGGTATAGAATGGGCAGATTTTTTTTTTTTTTCTTTTTTTTGTTACCAGAAGAAAATGGGATCGTGGTGCAAGGATCTCTGTAATAGTGAATAATTTCTAGGTTATGTCCCTGATGAACCATTGTTTCCAGACTCTGGATTTCTCTTCTTTAGAATGTAATGTGCAATCAGCTACGTCCATAACGATGCCAGCCAGGTGTTATTTTTATGATGTCCTAAGCATTTTTGATTGCCAGTACTTTTTGTATAAAATGCGTAAGTATAGATTTGCTTGAGTCTGGAGCCTCAAGCATTCACTCTGACTTGAAAGTGCTATGTTGTTTCACATTGTCTGCTAGAACCTGAGGTTGAGAGCAGTTGTGCTGCTATGTGAAACCACAAAACTGCACATAAGCAGTAAGCATTCCAGAAAAATGCTTCTGATTTGCGACAGTGGATTTACTTGTAAAGATAAGACTGCCCATTTTTCCTCAATAATTTTGTTTGTTTGATGCTGTTGCATGTTTTTTTTGTTCGTGTATTTTGGTGTACTTAACCTATATTAAAACCAACAAACTACTTATGTTTTTGATATGTGGGTCTGTGTCCTACAGGTTGACCTGTGTCAGATGCATACTTGAATCTGTAGCTATTCACCCCTCACCACTAAGGAATGACCAGAAATCACTTACTTTAGTCCTTACCTGGGTGTGGTGAAACCCCCAGAAAAGGCACATTTCCTGTGGCAGAGGATTTGCATACTTACCAAACACCATAAAGAAAGGTGAGGAAAAAGGTACTAGTGCTGCATAGATACTAAGTGTGGAGACATAAAACATTTCCTTTAAAAATCACTGAGGGAATCTGTGGTGGATTCTGACAATGAGCCCAGTCTCTAAATGGCTAATCAAGTGCCTTAATCAGAAGATACTTTATTTCCCCATGGGTCATTACCTGTTTCATATTGAAGTAGATCCTACCTGATTGTTGCACTGTTAGAAATGGAAAAGTCATTTATAAGTCATCTGTTAGAAGAACTCATGAATTATGAGCGGCTGGTGATATTTGCCTCAGCCTAAGTTTTTCATACTTTTGCAAAATGCATTGAACATATTTATTGCTATAATATAATCCAGTCAGTAATGAAAATGAAATGCTTACTAATAGTAATAGGTAGTCAGACTCTAAAGAATAGGCTAATCTCCATCTGCTGGAATGGGCTTTTCTGTATGCAGTGAACTATTCTATGTTCTAGGCTGTTAAAAGAGCTAGAAGAGTGTCCCTGTTTCATGTATAAACTATATGATTGTAAACTGGTTACCAGTAGTTATTTTCTCAGGTAAGATCGTTCTGCTTCTAGTCAGGAGATGTCCTGATAAATGTATGGGGTCAGGTAATGCTTGGTCAGATAAAAAAATGTCAAAAGCAAAGAGCATGTTCTTGAGCAGTGCCTTTTGTACCCAGCTTGTGCTTATACTTCAGCAGTCCAGAGCTCCAGGGAGAGCCTCTCTGTTCTAGTGCTCTTTCTTACCATGGAAGAAAACGAGCTGCTTATATGTGTTAGTTTTGCGTGCATGTAAATATATGTTGCTTTGTGTAAGGTGTCTATGATTATGAATATAAAAATAAGTGTGTGATTTCAGCTGTGAAGGTTTGGATGACATAGAAAGATACAACCAGCTGGAACTGTTTTTATATCAGCATTATATTTAGTAGGCTAAAGTGTCAGCTAATTGTCTATATACTTTTGGGGTAGAGCAAATTATATATGCATATATATATGTGTGGGTGTGTGCTTATTTATGAGTGTGGCTTTGCAATATCTTGCATGGTGTATTCTTAAAGCCAACTCTGCGTGTTGTAATATAAACATAAAGGAAAAAGACCTATTGAAAAGAGCTGGCCAAAGTAAGAGCATCTCTCCCCATGGAAATATCAGCATTACTTGGGTAATGAGGTAGCTAATTTCTCTCTCTATAATGACAGTGCAATTGACCTCAGAATTTCAGCTGGCATTCCAAAGGCAGTGAGAAGCAGGCCTTTAACTTTAATCTTGAGTTAAGTCTCTAGATCATTCTGTGTGGCATAGCATGAGTTCGTTAAACCTCCAAGTTGTGCAAATTAGATTCATATAGCTCAGCTATCATCCCCATACAAGGTTCTTGTAGGACAGGACATGACTATTGAAAAGATTAGCCTTTGCCCCCAGTGAGCATTAGTACGGTCTTTCATACCAGCCTGCAGTACTTGTTCTAGCTAGTAGAAAACTGTTGACATAATGCATACTCATTGTCTAATATTCAGGATTTCAACTAATATACTGCCATACGTGGGTTTGAGGTTTCTTTGGACTATTGGAGATTGATTTACTTTTCATATAGGAATGCAGCTTTAGTTCATGAGTGTGTGTTTCTGTTAAGAACCTGGGATGATAATAAGGTTGCTATATGAAAATTTTGTCTTTGAAATACAGAATATGACAATCATATCCTTAGCCATAGAAGTGAAAGGCTGTTGATCAAGCTTATGACCTGCTAAAATCAGGCCTCTGATAGTTTTTAATTCTTACAAATTTTTTTCATTGAAAACTACTTGTGAAAATATGCTTGCAAATGTATGAGTTTACTTGTCTCAACAAGCCTTTGGGCTAAAATAAGATTAATGTAAAATGTTAACGTAAATTAATATATTAATATTAATCTGTGACCGGTCACTATTCTGTTTATTGGGGTTTTTTTCCTGATGTTTACATCAGGTAAGAAGAAATCTGTATTCACAAAATAGTTGGAATTAATCATTGTTTGCTTTGCTGTCTCAAGAAATGAAGTTTAAATTCCTGGTAGATTGACTCAGGAAACACGCTAATATTCAGAGCGTGTATTTTAGGTATCTTGGTTTCATGAGAAACTAGATTTGTATTGATCATTTGGAGCCTTTTCAATAAAAAGAGCAAGTTCTAGATGAATACAAGATACTTATGATTTCTGTAAAGTGGTGATGTGCTAGGCATTACAGACTTGATTCAAAGCTGACCAAAGTTAATGGGAATTTTTCTGTTGCCATTAGGGGGCTGTCAGGCAGTCCTTGTAATACAGATATGATCTATTGACTGGTATAGCCAATAGGTTTGTAATCATGAAAATTGGTAGAATATACTGCAGGTATTAGAACTGAGTTTTGCTTTTTATGTTTTTTTAAAGCTGATTTTTTTTTCATGGTATGACAACATGCTATGTGTTCATAACTCTAGGAAGTGCTTTTGCCTTGTAGAATGTAATGCAGATGACTTCCAAGTGATAACCAGATTTATGGAAAACAAAATACTATAAAATGTTAGAATGAATATAACAAAGCAACTGTTATGTTTTTATTGACCCCAACTTTTTAGTCATAAAAGGGAGGCTTGCTTCAGAGGAGAGAAAAAAGAAATGATAGATGAGATTTAAAAAAATAATGTTATTTAACATTTTCTTTCAGACATCTGAAGCAGCTTAGTACCATTTGATCTGGGATCTTAGAAAACTTGTACTTTGAATCACAGTAAATTGTTTTAAAAAGAGGCGACAAGATGAGGGCAATAATTGAAGGTTAGATTCTGATACCCTTGTTTAAAATAAAAGGTGCTTTTCTCTTTAAGTAGTGCTGTTTGAATTGGTGGAGCTGCTCAAGGTGCGATTCAGTGCAAACAGCAGAATTTAGTACCAACCGTTTGAGGGAAGGGCAAAGCCATTTGCTGAGGCTTATCTGGATGGCCAGAGCCTCATCAACAAAGTGTGCTGCTATTTTGGCAGCGTGAATGTTTTCCTTGAAGGAGGAGAGTATTTTTCCCTTGTCCTGGGAATTCTTTTAGTAAATTTGTGTCATAGTCTCCTCGGTGTGTACATTCAGGGTGCAACTGCTGTAACTGTCCATCTCTCTTCCTGTATACCTCTAAGTTGACATTTTAAAACTCAA
The DNA here is from genome assembly GCA_013397895.1 of Origma solitaria. Lineage (NCBI taxonomy): Eukaryota > Metazoa > Chordata > Aves > Passeriformes > Acanthizidae > Origma > Origma solitaria. The sequence goes on from VZRL01000640.1 coordinate 1,876,459, forward strand.
GCATTTGGAAAATTGTTACTATTTGCAGTCAGTGCTGAGGGAAGGCAGAATACCTGGACAGCTGAGCAGAAAATTCCAGTAAACTGTTAACTTGCTAAGCACTGAACACCTGTGTAATGTGTAGAATAGAGTGGCCATTCCTAACCAGGAGGTGGCATGAGTGGGCTCCACATGCCAAAATAGAGCTTTACATCTTGGCACCTTCTGGGAAAGGACTAGTCTGGTCCACCAGATGCATCAAATTCTTCTTCATTGGATGTAAACGTTTCTCATTTAGGCAATATGCACACAATATATACTGGCAACCAGATTTGCTGGAGCATGCTGGACTATTTATTAGTCTGTAAAATCTGATATGATCAGCAGTGAGCAGTGCATGAGTCTCCTAATAAAGGCTAAACATCTGCCTAACCCACCAAAACAGTTCCTCCATGACACAAGGACACAGGTTTCAAGCTCAAAGTACAAGATGTCTTGGGCCTTACTTTAGAAGGCATAAATGTAGCTGCTGTTTGGTAGTTCCTCTCCAAGGTTTATTAAAATGGGAATACATTACACTTTTCTGTGCCTTGTAGCTGTACCCTAGACTGCACATGCTGCTTATATGAAACAGTTGTTTTCTGTATTGGCGGGGTCACTGCAGTCACCTGGCCTCTCAGTTCAGGGTAAGAGTGCCTTTCCAAAACAAGCAGTTTCTAACTGTTTCAATTTGAATCTCTTTTCTCCAACGAACTGCTGAATGTAAAGGAAAAATCATTGTCGTCACAGCTGATCTTAGAATATACATTTTCTTTAAAATATTTTGATAACAAATAATAGGAAGAGTGTTTTCATCAAGGATTTGAAGTGTTAAGAAAGCATACATGATAGAAAATAATAATTTTAAAAAACCCTGGTTTGCAAGTGGATCCTGCTAAGCGTTGTGAAGTTGTGCATTCATCTCTTCTTCACCTTGCATTTTCCAGTCCTTGGATGGGTATCAGTGCACTATATCAGAATAACCAAGGAAGCAGTTTTTAAAATCAAATTTATAAAGTATGGAACTTTACTGATGCTTCAGTTTAGTGTTTGGCTGTAGGAACAAGTAAGATTGTGCACTCTTTCCAGAGAAATGGAAAATAGTAATATTTGTGTAAAGATCTGATGTGCAGAGTACATGGAGTTTTGGCTTGTACTATATACTTTCAATGAATTCTAAATCTCCCATCTGTAAGATGTAGACTGTGCTGAATTTCATTCTATCATTGAGATCTCCACGTGAAAAGAGCTTAATAAGAAATGTGTATTATTCTTATTACTTTTAGTACAACATTATTCTTTTTAAATTTGCAGGCAAAAATAATCCTGGTTATTACAGTCCTCTGTAAATCCTGTCATATTTTAATTAGAATCCTTCTGAAAATGAGTACAGCTATTTCCTTATCCTAAAAAGGGCTGAAACTAATAAAAACTATGAAGAAGAATTATTAAAGACTTTCAGCAGATTAAAAACCTCCAATTCCCCCAGCTCCCCCAAAAACCCTTCGAAATGTCTGTTCCTGATATCACAACCTTTGTGTTGAAAGGGAATTTTTTAGTTTGAATACTGAAAAAATCATTAAGGAAGGCTTCTAATAATGCTAATATGGCAATATTGGAGATCATCCACTCTTAATTAAGACAATATAAAGTTTTGATGGTCATATATGGCTGCACATGATAGAACTAAAGACATTTAAAACACTTGAACTTCTCTGCTTGCACTGGGCATTCCTGTTTGTGCTTCTTGAGGTTAGCATGATACAAAGACTGAAAGACATGGGGGGCAGGTCAATGCTGTTTCAGAATTTCTCTGCACCTGAAGTGCATCCATCTCTTGTAAGGGTTACACTGACAGATGTAAAAAAAAGTCAAAAGCTTTTAATTCATAAAGTACTTTGAATTCTGGCAATCAGTGGAACTATTGGAAAAAGTAATACTGCATGCTAGTCTGTAAAAGATTTACTAAAACTTTCATTCCTCCTTTTTGCTCTGCTTTGGATTTGTAAAAAAACCCCTCTACTTGTTTTATAGTAGAAACATTTTAGCTTTGTTAACTGGTGAAGGCAGGTGGGTCTTCAGCAAAAGCAAAAGTAGGGTTCAAAGCCCCTGTCTCATAATCAGTCCACTTCCAAAGAGCATCACTGCAAATCAAGGAAAAATAGTTTTCCTAAGAGATGTGAGCACTGGAGAAAGAAAACAAATCCCCTAGTTTAATGTTCCCTGGGATTTAAGTATATGTTTCAAAGCTTCTTTCAAATACTTGAAAGTGGAAAACCTGCCATGAAATCAGGGATTGTGTGTGCATGTTTTAAAATGGTATTTTGGTATTGAAAAATTAAGTTAACTTACCTCTCACAGTGTAAATTTTTGTCTGGGTGTTTCTGCTAATGTAGGCTTATATTGATGATTTTTCTAAATATTTCTAAGCAAATTTGTTTGTTGCATTTGTCTTTTTTGAGATTGTGGAAAGAACTTTTTGGTGTTGTCAGGGCTTGCTCTGAGGTCAGAGTGTGAGCTCCAGCTGGGTAAAGAGTGAGACTTTGTTATTCCTAAATACTTAGGACTACACTGATTTGCTGCAGCTATGGAGCTGGCTCCCTGACTTTCCCACTTTAACTAAAACTGTTTTTTCTCCAGTTCTTCTGAAAGGACCAGCACCAAATTTAAGTGACTTACTGTCTCCTCTGTTGTTGTTTGAAGGGCAAATTAAGGACTGATAAAATAAATTCCAAGAGACCTTTATCCTTCCTGTCTTCAGATAACTGTTCCGCAAGAAAACACAGAGTTAGTTTTGGTAAATGATGCTTATTGTCTTGGTGTCTCCTTAGGGTTGTAGAGCAATCTAATAGCTTTAGCTTTTGCACAGATACAGGTTTGCAATTATTTCACTAATACTTGTATGCAAGTAGGATTTAGCCCATTATAAAATTTGAAATAACATTCTCCTCATACTTGTAGATCCAGGTAAATATATAAATTATGTCAATTTGTTACTATGCTCAAAAACCATTGATGGGTAATCCACCACACTCAGTTCTATATTGCATGGACTCCTTTTCCTGAACCTATGATCCTATTCAACAAGATCATTCTGTCTTTGTAAATACAGCGTTGCAGAATGCCCTGATTCCATTTGATTCATTAGGGGTTGTCCTGATGCTGTTGCTGCTGTCAGCTGGAGTGGTTGGTTTGTTCTTTACTTGCTGCAAATGGTTTAGTGTAAACACCAACAGATCAGGTTGTGCATAAGTCTGTAAGAAGGGTTTTACTCCTCAGTGGCAAAGCAAAGGACCTGAGTTCAGCAGAGACTATGGGAAGACAGGTGTTCATGTTTCCTATTTTGTTACTCTTTCTGAAGACTAAACTGTGAGGTAACCTGGATATACAGTAGTTTATGTTGAGTTGTGCATGAGAAAGATGTTCGTGCAGTACCAGCTTGTTAGAACACACAAACCATCTGTTCAGCATGAAAAGTCTCTTGCTTCTCCAAAGTGTATGAATAATCTGAAATGATATGTCAGATGCAAGGGGAAGAGAGGACTAAGTTTTTGCTAGAAATATTTTGATATAATGTTTTTTTAAAGGAATGTTTGTACTGTAAGCTATCCAAGTGCTTCTTGTGGTAGAAGTGGAAGGAGATGTGTTCAGCATAAAGTAGAAATGGAGCAGCTTGGTTTTGACACAAAGCAGGAACTCGATGTGTTTCTGCATCCAACCAGACATTTAAGTTGGCCTGATTTGGAGACAAATAGAAAATAATTAGAAGCTGCTATGAACTTTTAGCTGCAACTTTCTGGTTCTTGACATTTCAAGTCTGTCCCTTCTCACAGCCTTTATTTAAAGGTTGGGGGGTTTTTAACGATGAAAATGGAGTTAGAACGAAGAAATGAAGAAAAGGGAAGAGAAAATGGAGGAAAGGTATAAAAAGGAGAACAAAACAATGGGAAGATTGTAGGAGGAGTGGAAAAGGGAGTAGCAATAGAGAAACGGATATAGAGAAGAAAATTAAATAAGTGAAGAAAATACAAATTTAGCAGGTGAAAAATATTCAGTTACTTTAGTTCTAAGCAGCTGATGAAAGCACAAGACACTGAACAATTAGTGAGGACTTCTGGAAGCTTTTAGTTAAGCGTTTGAAAATGCTGTTGGTTTATTTAAGAAAAAATGAAATTTAACTCTTTCTGAAAAGCTTCTGTTAAGGATTACATGATTTTGATACTGCTGTGTTTCATGTGTTCAGAGAGATACTGTAGGTGTCTGCCATCCACATATATGTGTTAAATTATCCAATTTGTAGTGATTCTAAATTATGCTAAACGGCAGCTAAGATCTTTCATATTAGTAATATTTACAGTCCTTTTGGAATGCTATGGTTGGCCAGTTAATAGTTTACTTATGCTTTTTATTTTAAAAGGTAGGATTATAATGTTGAACGGATTGAAGTTTTAGATGTGGAGTTCCCTTCTTTCTTTTCATAATAGTCTTCAGACTTTGGAATGGAGCGTACTAGTGTTAGGAGCTCTGCACTTGGACATTTATTTATATCAGCTACATCTTACTAAGTTCTCAGGCCAAAGATGAGATGATGATGATGAACATTTTATTGAGCCTTATGGAATTTTCCAGAAGAGAGTTCAGATGTGCCAAGATTATATTGAGAAAGTGTTCAGTTGTGGAGTCTGCAGGATATTAGAGAGCAGCAGCCCTCACAGTGATGTGAGCACCAGTTTGCAGCCAACTGTCCTGTGCTTTGTAAACTCGCTGCTGTGCTATCCATAACCTGAAACAAAATGTTTGGAGAGGATAAAAACAACTTAGAAAGACAAATAGTAAAAAGATTGCATGAAGCACTGGATTTAAAAAGTAGTCTTGATTGAGAATTCTGAGGTAAAATTATTTTGCTATAATGTTGGATTTTGCCTCTTGCTGGTTTTCGTGGTAAAAGGTAACAATTGGAATGACTTGAATAGGCTCGTTTAAGTTTGAATGAATGTTAATTTTCCCATTTTATTTAATAAATATGTGATTAAAAATATATATACACATTTTGTAAGACATTAGAATATGTTACGATTTATTTATTGGAAGGCTTTTCTGGGCAGCTTTAGCACTTGTGATATTACTCAGTAAAGGGTAATTCAGGTCCATACACTGGTTTAAAATGAAAAAGTGAAGTGAAAATTAGGAAAAGATACAATGCCGTGCAAGATAAGATAAGGTTATTACCCCTGCGGCAGACTCTATTGTAGCTGTCAGGGGCATGAAATGTGTGACCTAACTGAAATTTGAGGTGAAGTGTTTGTCTTCCTGTTGTTTGCATTGGCGTGTAGATAAGTGCTGCTTGCATCTTGTTTGTGCAGCGGGTGTATTCCAGGGTGAGCACAGTAGCCTGGTTGTATAAGGCAGCCCATTTCTTGGAGTATGGTATATCTTCCTTCTCTCATGCTTCTGTTTCTTGAGAAAACCAGGATTCTTCATAGAGAGAAGACTTGCTGTGTTATAGGCTCGTCCCAGCATAGAGCTGGATGAAGAGCAGAGCTGGGGCTCAAAGATGGACTTTCACCAGTTTGACATAAATGAAATATTGAGTACATCTGGCATTTCCAGGCAGATTTTGGTGTTTGGTCACTTTTCTTTATATACATTTGATCACTTTCCTTATATAAATTAATATCCAGGGGGAATAGTTTCCTGCGTTAGTTTCTGGCAATGTGAATTTTTATTGAATTGTTACCTGTGGACATTTTCTTCACAATTTGTGCCATTCTTTAACAGTGAATCAGAATCAAACTCCAGAACGATTTTTAGGCATACTTTTATTTTAACATTATTTTTTCACATTTTTAAGTTAGGGATACTGACTATTTGAAATCCATCTTAAGTCATACTTCCCTATATATCAAAAAACCACTGAACTATGGACTACTACAGAGCATCTTATGTCATATACAGCAGATTAATAGAATAATAAAATTGATATGCAGGATCATATTATACATAGCGTCTTCTCATTAGGTTGTTTTAGGAAAGGGAGAGAACATTCCTGTAGAAAAAAAGAACAACCACAAAATCTTACAGCTTTATGGTTTGATTTCTCTTGCCCATTTCTCACTTTCCCAATCAACATAATAAAAATTTTGCGTAGCATTCCAGAGAGATGATATTTCTTATGACAATGATAAAAGTGTTTTCCTTGTGTTTGATTTTATTTTTAACATGGGCTATGAGCCGTAGTGGTTTCCTCAATACAAATATTAGTTTGATAAATTTTAATGGCTGTTTCATAACCTTCAGTCATAGTCATGCTCATGTATGCCTTTTAGCATTTTTTTTTTTTTTTTTTAAATTGCAGTCTTGCCAACTTGGACAAAAATTTTGTTTTCTACCAAGGGTTTTGCCCAGAGTCCATAAAGTGCTTGGCCTTCACATTTTACCTTAATATAGCAGGTGAAAATTTATTCTGCCAGCCATCTTGAGATAAGCATTCTTCTCCTTAGTAAACACTGGCAATAGGAGTTTGTGTTTCATGTGAAACCACATTATTTATGGATTTTGTTCAGCTCTGTTTTTCCTCAAATTATGAGCTATTGTGACTGCCAGATCTTTCCAGACTGATTTCTGGTCACTTTTACCTCAGATGAGAACATCTAGTTTGATATTTGTGTCTCTCTTATTGAATCCTGTTAATGTATGGTGGCACTCTGTTTTCATTACACCCAAAATACAGAAGCTGTTGGCTTTTATACTGCTGCAGGTGGGCTGTTTCATTACCCTCCAAGATGCCATTTTGGTCATGCTTATTCCAGAATGCTTAGAAAATGAAGATTATTTTACTAAATTATTCTTCTGTTTACTCTGTATGTAGAGTTGCTTGTTGTGTAGTTTGGACAGGAGTAGTCACCATGAGTTGCTTCTTGTGGGACACACAGATTAGTTGTTGTCTTTTTCTTACAGTGATCTCTTTTCAGTTTATTGTGTTAATCTTTCTCCTGCATTAGTTTCTAGGGTCTTTAATCAGCTCTCCGACTCTTCTGAGAATGTTCCAAATCTCTGGGGATTTGTGTAATTTACCTAAATGTTATTGTCTTCGGCCCCATAGAAGTGGCGCTTCCTGGGACATACTAATGGATGTATTGTATATAATAATGGGTTGTTGTTTGCTGTAGCATGTGAGTTCCATGATATTTTTATTGAACTTCCAGACTCCTCTGATGTGAGGTTTGGCTTCTTTACAGACCACCTTTTTCTAGCTACAATCCCAAGTGAATGGATTTGTTCATGTGTCAAATTCAGGCTGTTTCATTGAAACCTAATACTGTGTCTTCAGACAAGTTTGGTTGTTTGTTTTTTTTCCTGAGCATCTTTCCCTAGATTTGAATTTTAGTTTCTCTCTTCATCCTTAGATATTGTGCACATTGCTCTACATTGTGAGTCTTCCATTTAAACAAGATAGAAAAATGTAACTGAAATTTAGTTTTAGTAGCTTCATGTTTTCTTTCCTTTGCTTGGGTTAAATAAAAACTATTAAAAATGTCAGAAGCTTCTGGAGATGGGTTTTGGGGGCTATTACCTCACTGACATTTTGTGGCAAGGAACCCACTTCAAAATTTATATTCTTCTTGCACTGTAGAAAGTGCTTAGTTCTATCAGAGTCTAGTAGTGGTGGAATTAAGTATGACAGTATTTAAGAAGATAATAAATGTCAAATGAAAATAATGAGTTTAGATGTTGCTTAGCTCAGAACATGAGGCACAAATAAGAAAATCTGAAGCTTTCTGGTAAAAGTAATACAGAAAAAATTAACCTTTTCTAAAACATGCCACTAAAATTCCTGAGAAGGAAAATCAGTGAAAACCTTGTTATCAGGAGTGTGTTATGTCCAACTTGTTAGGTGTCTCTTCAGTGCAGTAGGGAAAGAGGTTATGATTGGCCATTTTGGCTGCACATGTGCGGTTTGTGCATGAAGAAAGACTGTGGCAACAATTCCGTCTAGATTCCAAAGTTAAATGTCTGATATATGTTCAAGTGCTGTTCCAAACAGCTCTTTCCATAACCCGCAGCTTTTTGGGGGTATTCTGTTCAGGCAGAGCATACTCTGGGAATAGAATTATACAGTACTATATTTTTAAAGAAAAAGTGCCACGCAGAGCAAAATGCTAAATTTCAGTCACACTGTTAAGAGTGATTTCCTGCTATACTAAAGCTAGTTTTCTATTTGAATTTGAATGTTTGAACTGTGTTTAATTTTGACATTGCAGTATTTAATAGAAGTGTTTGTTCATTTTAGAATAAGAATAGCAACAGGTAAATTTAATCTGTACTTTTTAAGTGGCATATTATACTTTACTAGTCCACAATACAATTTGCCAGAGAAAAAAAATTGAACCACACTTGAATGGTGTGGGTTTTTGCTTTGACAGTGTTTTGTTGCTTTCCAGAGCTCAAACATAAATGTTTCATGGAGGAACACTCCACTATTGGGATTGGGGTAGAAAACAGAATGTGCGAACAAGAGGAAGTAAATTAGGTATTTTGGGCAAGTGTTTTTGCTACTTGATTGAAAATGACATGTTTTTTCAGTGGACTCAAAAATGTATTCTTGACTTCTAATTCTATTGCATGGGTGGCTTCTGGAATCTCTGCCATAGAGACAGAGAGCAACATCAAAATCTTTCCCAAAACTTAACAAAAATAGTTATCCTATCCCTGTTTGGAAAGTTCTTCTATTATGATTTATATCTTAACAACTTCTGCTAAGTAACACAATACTGCTTAGTAAAAGCAAGTTCTCTTAACTCTGCAACTGCTGAGAGTATCTGCATTGTATTGCTTCTGCTTTCAGCTCCACTTTGTGCATGATGCTGCTACTGGTATCAAAGTGATTGTAGGTTTTGAAAGACTAAAGTGTTTTTGAACTGATCACTTGCCAAGACATGAAATTTTGGATACTTTAACACTATCTTTGTTCACTAATTCAATAGTGGAGGGTATCATTTCAATCATTACGAATTTCAGCGGGGTCCCTGTGTTTGTCCTAGGAGTTTTCAGTCCAGACAGCAACTCACTATCCATTTCTTTCCGTTGAATAAGTGAGCGAATTAAGGTAAAACTGTCTCATAACCTGTGAGACATCTCTGTTGCCTGTAGTAGTCCATAGGGTACTTTTTCATCTGTCTGACAAAAGGCCCTCAGGAATTTAGTCCCTCATTTGAATGCTGAGTAGTATAAAGGCCATAAGCTTGTGACCTCTGAATTCTATAACTTCCCCATCTCTCATGATTTAAATGCTTATAGCCTGAGGTACATGGACTGAGAAGGAAGGTTTGGTCCAGAGGCAAGTCCCAGTACTGCAGAGATAATGATCTTACTATAAGAGTTATTTTTGAAAGAAAAATAGTGCCATTTTACAGTAACAATTTATTGGAGACCTTTAAAATAGAGTTTTCAGGTGCCAGCTAATCTCAGCTATCATAACATTATTACTGTCACTTTAAGAAAAATACCTGACAGCGGCAGGGGAAAAAAATTGTGTCTTTGATGTCCATTTGTGTTCCTTCTTAAAGGTGATATCTTTCAGCTGTTTTCTGTAACTTTACAAGCAACCAGTTGTTAGAAAACAAGTGTATTGATGTTCAGAGTTTAAAGTTAACTTTTAAGATTGTTTTTTTGTGCCTCAATTGAGGTATAACTCATGTTCAAGTGTATTATTTCTATGTGAAACTTTAGAAGTAACCCTGTGGTGTTAGTAAATAGCATGGACATCAGATTAAGTGATGATGCGGACATCAGATTAAGTGATGATGCAGCATATACCTTATTGAGAAAATCTGGGAAGACATATTTGAGGAATAATTACTGCTAGTGAACAAAAGAAGTATTCTTTAGAGACTAAAATACGTAATTTCTTTGTTTGTAGGTATTGCTTCATTTGAAGTGGTTGAATAACCCATGCCCACAAACCATATTTTCTGGGTGCCATCTTTTTTGTGGCAATGGTCCCGTTGGGTACAAAATCCCTGTAGTGCTTTCTTCCCAGGAACTGGATGTATGGAAGCCTGTTGCTTAAGCTACATAGTGGACAGAGGGGGGAAAAATCAGAGTGTCTACTACTTACTATGTATATACATGTCCATAGTAAGTCACTCAGTCTTTCCCACCTTATAGTGAGGATCTTGCGCCTGGAAGTTCTTAATTAATGTTTACTTTCTTTTTATTGTTCCTTTGCATAATTCTTGTGCTTTCTCCTTCCCAAATTGTCCTATGTCATGTGATGACATTGTCTCATTTGGATTACAAGCTCTAAGAGGTAGGTGTGAGGTGCTATGTCAGTATATGGTGGTAATGCGTGTTAATGTTTTTATCATTTGTTGTTTGTCAGGAAACTGATCACTGCAAAGTATAGTTACTTGTAAATGCCATCAGCAAGCCTTGGATTCTGTCCTGGAGATGCCTCCTATCCAAGTGTCACTGCTCATATTATCTGCTCTTTCGAAGTTTGAGTTGAGTTGATCTCTTCCCTGTGGACATATCCATGAGTGTGCTTTCCAGTGCCATCTCTAATAGGTTTGTTTGCTTTGGTTATCGTTAGTCTTTTCCAGTTAAGTATTGAACCAATGATCCCTCCATCTCTTCTCTCACCTAATGTATTTGGAAGTTTTTCCTGATTATCTCTGCAAGTGTACCAACCAATAACCAGCGCATCCTGGCCTGCATAGGAAGGCCTTCCAGCTCTCACAACAGGACTGCACCATTGTTTGGTTTGCAGTAGTCCAGTTGTTCTTAATGTACCTCTTACAACAACACTGCCATCTTTTTCTAGGCATTTTTTTTTCTTAAATAGAAAGCTGCTTCTGCCCGCTTCTGATTTTAGTCTACCTTTTGGGTACCCACACATGCTATTCTGATTTCAACAAATGTCAAGCACATTAAGTTGTAAAACATGTATCTTACTCTTTTCATCATTTGACTTGGTTATGTTTTCTGCGATGAGGTAATGGTAACAACCTGCATGTTTATCAAATGCACTTTTAGAAAACCAGCATCCTGTATTTTTTCAAGTTAAACACACGCTGATATATGTGAGTTATTAATTTGCAGGGTTGCAGCAAAGAAAACTGATAATGGATTGCAAGGACAGTAGGAAAAGAAGGGAGAATGCTGGGGTAGATATTACCTGTTTGCTTTTTAGGAAACAAAAATCTTTGAGCAGAGGAAACCAGCATGTGTCTAAGGCACCATAGCTTAGTTGAATAATGCCTTGAAGAGCAAGTAAGTCCATGTGAATTAAATACTGTGAATAAACACTATTTAAAGAAAAAAAAATCTACAAAACCTCAAACCCCTTGATTGGTAGTTAAAGGTGCAGAATGGCAGTAGGGGGATTGGCTGAGTTATCATTAAACAGCTACTAAATGTTGGGATAACAGAGGAGACAATGTGAGAGAGATAGGAGACAACCTAGAGAATTAAGCTTGAAATAATTGGAAGGTAGTGTAAGAGTACAAGCATGAAGGAAGTAAAAACAATGCAGCATGTAGTTAAAATAAATTACAAGAGAAAAAGTGAGAACAGGTGAGAAAGTTGAGGAATAGGGACAGAGGGATCCTCATATGACTGTTTGGAATCATAAAAAGACTACAAAAGATTTTGCAGCAAAGTCTAAGGACAAAACCAGGGTTTCAGTAAGGTCACAATGCTTACATGTGTGTTGTAGTGTAAGGTGTTGGAAGCTACAAGAAGGAAAGGGACCCATGCTGGAGCAATTTATTAGAACTGGAGCCTGTGGGAAGAAGTCACTTTAGGAAAGTTTGTGGAGGACTGTCTCACATGGGAGGGACCCCACGCTGGAACAGGGGAAGTGTGTGAGGAGTCCTTCCCCTGAAGGGGAAGAAGTGGCAGAGTCCATGTGTGATGAATGAACCTCAACACCTGGCACCTCCAGTGGGGGGGACAAGGGAGAAAATCGGGAATAAAGTGTCAAAAAACTTCCTTGTCTGGCCCTCCAGGAGCCACTGTGGCAGCCACACTCAGACACTGGAGCTTGGGACCGAGGCCACTTCACAGCTACAGTCACACAGTCACACTGTCACACCAGGGTTCCCAGCTGGATCAGCCCAGATTGCCCACAGCCGAGTCACAGATGAACCAATCCTTAAAATAATTCTGTCTTGGTCCAGTAACAAAACAAAAAAAATATAGCTCAATCTGGTGCCTCCGCAGAAGGGATCGTGAACAAAGGACCCCCTGGGCTCTTGTCCCTGCACAGTCCATCACAGGAAAGTCTGGAACCCTCAGCTCCTGCCGTGTCTCTGAGTGTCCCTTGGCCGGGCCACAGGTCCCCAGGCCCTTTGTTGTGCACAGGGTCAGCAGTTCCTCTCGTGGGGCTCAGGCTCCCAGAGCTCAGCCTGCAGCTCCCACTGCAGCTGCTCACTGAGATACCAGCACTGAAGGGATTCCTCAACAAAAATTAAGACTGAGAGCAAGGGAGGGGTAAGGGTGGGGAAGATTTTTTTAAGGTTTAGTTTTATTTCTCATTATCCTGCTCCAATTTAATTGGTAATAAGTTCAATTAATTTCCCCAAGTCAAGTCTGTTTTTCTGGTGACAGTAACTACTGGTGCATGATCCCTTCCCTTATCTCAACCCAGGAGCCTTTTGCTGCATTTTCTCTCCCCTGTCCAGCTGAGGAGGGCAGTGATGGAGCAGCATTGGTGGTCAACCCAACACCACTCATCCATTTCAGTCCAGTAGTCTGGATTCAGCTAGCAGCCTCCTTTGGAATGTATTATTTTGATAGCACTTGATTTCCTGCATTGTAATTTCTTCTAATTTTCAGTAGCTTTTTTGGTTGTGTTACTTTATTTTTTGTAGTTCCTTTTTTAATATCGTATCTGGTCTTACCTTGAAATGGAATCTGCAAGTGACTTGCTTTTTTGTTGAAGCAGAAAAGAGTTTTCATCAGTGTGTTTATATCAGCTAAAGGCTGTCTGGTTACCATGGTTGATGTAGGGTATGTATTGCTTTCTCTTCACTTGGGAGCAAGGCTATGTTCAGTGTTACAGTGATTCACTGTTGTTGTGGAACCAAGAATAATAAGTAAGCAAAAAACAAGCAGAATACTAACCTTTTGGAATAATAAGAGAGTATGGAAGATCTACAGACAATATGCTTGCTCAAATAATAAGCAGATTAAAACGGGATACCTTCTATAAAATTCTGCTATTGCAGTAATGTAAAGCTTTTCTTTTTAACGAGAGTGTGCAGAAATGTTGGGCAGCTGAGTTTGGGACTTCATAAGGATCACAAAAGCAAAGTGAGTGAAATAAGATGAGAAAAATTGTAATGCTGTTCTGGGCCAGCATCTTGGGGATTAAATTCCAGGAGAACTGTCGCCACTGTGTGCACGCTAAAGAGGGTGTTCATTACTTGTGGGGTGAATGTGGACTATTACAAGTCTTCAGAGCAAATAAAGCTTGCCTGCCTCTAACACATGCCATTTAGGACTCTCACACTGATTAATATATGTAGATGGATGCAGAAAGGGAATGGTGTAAGCTTTACCAGGAACCCAAACACTGACTGGCTGCAGCTGGTTTTTCCTGCTCAGATAACAAACCATGCTGCAGAAATGAGGAGTGCCCCAGTTTGCTGAGCACACATTATCGATGCCTCCTTCATGGGGTCTCTGCTATCCTCCAGCATATAATTTTCTGCTTAGAATGAGATCAGTGTTGTTGAATTTTATTCATTTGACACCAGAACTCTGTCTCCAGGTTCAGCAATGCTAAATGTTAACCTAGTGCAGCAGCTTGAAAAATAGCTGTATATTAAAACTAATGCAGGTTGGAGTTGCATTAATCTCTAGTGGTGATTGTGTTTGCCAACTGGGTGCCTGTTCCTGTTTGGCATATGACTCCTCATATTCAGTTTCTTGTTATTTTTTCCCTGACAATATCTTGACTCCTTTACCCTGGACTTCTTCCTTGCAGGAAGCAGGCCAGCGTTTCATCTCTAGAGTTTTATTTTAAAAATGTATTATGTCTCTTAAGGCATGATGGGTTGCAGGAAGTGTTTAAACTGCCACTTGCCGAGTCATGTTTTGCTTATCACTTATACATTTAGGTCAGATAATAAAATTGCTACTGAAAGTTCTTACAGCTAGCAAAGAAAATCAAATGCAATTAACTCAATGATACTAATAAATATGGGCTCCTTAACCTGAACCTTTATTAAGCCAGTGTATTCTTAGTAGTCTAAAAGATAATTGCATTTGGAATAACGCTAATGTCAGTTTTACGTTTTACAAACTGTTCTAGTAAAGCTCTGTGTGATCTTCAACCTGAAAAATCCCCATTAGATCACCTCTAAGTCCACCAAAACAGTGGAAAATTACAATTCTGAGATTAAATAATAAGGAATTGAGAGAAAAGATAGAATTTGAAAGTATGAATCTTTAAACTGTATTTTCCTACTGTACAGTCTTCTTTCAAATTTAAGTGTGGTACTGAAGCTTGATAGGCTGCCAAAAATTCTGGATGTGCATGTAAATTCATCCTAAAATCTTGGTATATTATTGACAGAAGTTTTATGCAGTTAAACAAAATTTATTCCCAGCTCTTCTTATGCATTTTGTCTCATTTTTGATGCATTGTTCTAAGTTCAGTTTTGTTAAACTGCTCCTTGGGTTTTACCAACTGAAAGAAATTATCTGTGCAGATTTAACAGAAGGAATGTATTTTGCCATCATCTTCCCATTGAAAACATCACATACGATAACCCTTCTAGAGCATTGGTGCAAGAAAGATTTCTATGTTCAGTAGAAGTGAACGTTTTTTGTCTAGAAGATACTTGGTTAAAAAAGCTGAAGTGCTTTCAGGGATCTTTAGAAATTTGAAACTGTTAGAGAAGCAGATATGCCATGATTTGTAGTAAGTCTGAGTTAGCAATTATTTTGTATCTTCCTAATGTTTAGAGATACTTTATTAATTTCTACTAATAATTTATAATTTTGTTTTAATTTGTTATTATTTCCTTTTCTTCTGCTGAATCTTGGTAGTATTTTATCCTTTTCAGTCTTTTGAAATTTTCAAAAAGCTTAAGTTTTCAAAAATACTTACTAGCAGTATTAGCATTATCTCAGCCAGTTTTCCAAGTCACTTACAGTGATGTCTCCTGATCCTTTTTCTTGCCCAAAGACTTCTGTCACTGTCTCCTTGCCTTCCTCTTGTTGTCTTCCCTCTTGCTTTGTTTCTAGGTGCCGCAAAGTAGTTGGAATCTCTTTGGCCCCAGTTGCAGAGGGCCTCCTGACAGCTGAAAAAGTACAAGGATGTTCATCCTAACTAGAATCTCAGCTAGTACACAGTTCCTGGACCACGCTGCAGCAAGAGGTCTGCCTTATGTGAAGCAAATACAGTTTTAATCAGGATTCTTTGCCTGAGCTTTGTGCCATGTCTTACCTATATGACTTTACTATAGATTCTATTATGTGCAACCAGTCTGAGAACTGAGATCTGATTGATTGATCTAAGTAGTATTTAACCCACAACTATTCCAAGATCCTTCATGTTTTAAGACTACCTTGCTGTGTTAATAATTGTTTTTTCCAACAAAGGTTGTAAGAATAAAGGAAATCATTAGCTCTGGGTTTCTTGATGTTATCTCTTATTATCTTTAATGTTCCTTTATGCTAGTCAGAAATGTGCTTAGTAGCATTTCCTTTAATTCCAGCTTGATCTAAAAGTTTGACTTGGTTTATGGTAAAGAGCAGTGAATAGCACCATTTCTGAAATACATTGCTAGTAAATCTAGATTTACTTTGTAAGGGCAAAAATATACCTGTGAATTACTTGGTTTTTATGGTTATATTCTTCTAAGGTATCATCATTCATGTATTTTAAAACATGAAATTCCAGTATAAAGTAGAAGAAAAACTATAGTATTGGACTAACATAGATGAAGTATTAATTTTAAATTATTTTTCTACCCAAATACAGCTACTGTATTCTACAAACACATTTGTTTTAAAATTCTGAGAGTAGTGATGACTCATGAAAATTAGTATTATGAAAATAACCCAAATGGCTAAAACAGATAACACTTCCATCTTTTCCACCTGCTTCTCAATGCCAGAAGTTTCCCTTCTTATTCCTAGCTCTGTTGCCAGAGCTTAACCTACTCATGCAGACATTCGGTTCTACACTGCTTGAATGCAGGAAGGCTCTGTCAGTGGGTGTTCTCCACATGGTCAACTGTTGCTGGTTTTCTTACACTTAATGATTCTTAAGCAGGCTAATAATTTTTTATTTTAATTTTCTCCATTTTTTTCTGGAAATATTGTGAGGATACAAATAAAAAAAAAGGCAGAAACAGTAGTTAGCTCCCAAAAACAGCTCCTAGAAAACCCACAGCAAATCAGTTCTGCTGTTCTAGCACAGCAGATGGTATAAACTGGGGTAGTGTAGTTCAGCGGTCAGTCACCAGCAAAAAACGTAGAATCCGCTTGCAGTGAGCAGTGGCATCTTGGCATAGCTATGCAGACATTGTAGCTCTTTGCTCCTAAACAGTTCCTCCCCAGGAGTCACATAGGCAGCAGTTTGCTTAGCGGTAAAACTACCAGCTCATTTCTCTTCTGTGCTGCTTCAGCTCATTTTCCTCCAGCTAGCATTTTCAAGAATGACTGCCAGAGAGGGCCACTATTTCCTAATCTGCAAGGACCTGCAGAGGCATTTTGCCTCTGCTCCAAGCCACTTTCTCTTATGTCAGTAGGCCGGAGAGATGCTGGTGAGGAAAAAAAGCAACCAAACAACCAAAGAAATGCTGGAATGCTGCTTCTAAGTACAACGTGTCCCTTAGCTCATCAAGCTTATTTTCACTTGTGAAAATAAGGTCTGAGCATGACCTTCATGTTTTCTGAGAAGGAATCAATCCCAGTTTTCAGCCTCATATTTGAATTGCACATGTGAAAACTACCATGATACTGTACAAAACAAACAGCTTTGAGAGTGTCTTTAGATGTGGATGATCTCATTTGCAACACAGTAGTATGAGATTGGCTATTAGTATATATGCTTTCCTTTTTGTTTTAATTAATTCCCTAATCTTTCAGAAAGTAATTATCAGTCTTTCATTTCATGGAAGCTTGTGCTGGTGGTATAACTATTTATGTTATAATCTCTCTAGTTATATGCATACATGTATAATACAGCTTTCTAGTTGTATATTACTTGTTTCACACTGTGTTTCTCTAAACTGAGAATCAAAATTATTATTTCATAAGACATCTGACTGAATCAAATATTATTTCTCTCTGTAGAAGTACCCATATGAAATAAAGCAGAAATGAATTAGATCTGGGTAATGATCATACCTTTATTTAGTAGGTTAAAAATTTCATGGGGCAGGCTTGACCTGTTGTTAAGTATCTGTGAAGTGTCATATATTTAGGGCATTATACACATTTTTAATACTCTGAATCAAACCACTTATGAAAATGGAAAACTGGTAGAGCATACTGTATTTCTCACCAGTAGCTGTTAAAGAAGACTGAAGTGTCAGGATTGTGGTACTATCCTTACAGGAGAAAGCAGGAGACAGTGAGTTACAGTCTAGAAGTTTTCTTGAGAATTTCAGGTAAGCTGAAGATGATAATTAAAGACTGAATAGCACATTTGTGTAGTGTGATGGGGGAAAAGTATCAGAATTCCTCTAAGGAAGAGTGTTCTTTTTCAGTCTGTTGGAGTTCTTTGAAAAAAGTAGGTAAAGTACATAAAGGGTACCTGTCAGACATAATGTTCTAGGATTCCCACAAAGCCTTTGATAAGATTCTTCATAGTAGGCTGCAAAGAAAATGAATAGTGACAGAGGAAGTAGCATAACTTAGGTATGGTTTAAAAACTGATTATGCTGAAAACAACTGGAGAAGTAGTTTGCTTCTGAAATAGCAGTAGGGCCAGAGTTAACGTTATTGATTGTGATGAAAAGGAAGCTGCACAAGGGCAGAATTTCCTTATATGTGTAATTTCTGATTAGGTACAGCTGTCCAGATCTGTATGAAGCTCCAGATTATAAATGTGATGCCGTCAGGTGCACCTAGGTTTGGGTAACTAGCGTAGTGGGTAAGGGTTTTTGGACAGGAGCCTATCCTTTAGTGTGGTATTTAGTGCAGGATGAAGTACTACAGGACCAACTGTGTTTATGTAACTAACTGCTAACAGAAAAGAATTATAATGTTGTCAGAATATTTTCCTTGGCAAGGATGAGAAATGAAAATATATTAATTATATCAGAAGCAATTGGTGCATTTAGTCCTTTTACTTTAAAGAAATAGGAAAGGACAAAATGTGGTTAACTATGTCACGACTAACTTGCAATGCTTTATGAAAAAGCAATCTTATTTTATTTTAAAGGAGAGTTAGAGAGTCATAGAGCAGTCCAAGTTGGAAGAGACCTTGAAAGATTATCTGGTTTAACTTTTTGTGGGAAAGAGAGCCTGTATGAGATTACCTAGCACTGTGACAAATCATGTACTGAAAACATCCAGGGATGGGGATTTACCATGTCCCTGGGAGGTTATTCCTGTGGTTGAAGACAGGCTTTAGTGAGGTATTCTGGAAAATTAATTGGTTGTATCTTTCTACCCTTTCCAAAAAATAGTAAAACAAACAGACAGTTGTAAAATTAAGGAGAGCATTAAAAACGTATAAAATAAAATAATTATGTACTATAGTCGCCCTGTGGAAGTACTTAACTCTACAGGGCATTTGATAAAAAAACAAGGTTTGACTTTCATTTCCTGTAACTACTGCATACCTAGCAACAAATAAATCAAGATGACTCTCTCCACTGCAGAGTCCTTTATATGTTTTTATAGACGATTATAAGATTGGTGGAAAAAAATGCTATTAGATTGGAAAAATGATATTTTACTGTTCCTTCTCTCAGCTGGAAATGACTAAGCAAGTTGATGATCAATGGAAGTTCAGACTGCATCTGTTTACAAGGTTGAGTGGTGTCTTCCAAACTGCTGTTCTTTCAGTGTATCATACTTTCTGAGAAGCATGGGGCTCAGCTGATCATTTCACTGGGAACAGTCAGATGCTGGAACACACCTGAAAACTGACTCTGTATATCCACATTTACATTGTCATTGTAGGCTGTGAAACGATCCTGATCATTTTGTAATTCAGAAGTCCCACACTGATATTGCAGAGGAGCATACGGACAGGTTTATTTCCCTGTACCTATACATAGCTGTCAGTAAGGTCTAATGCCTGACAGAATTCATAGCGTTTGAGTGTTCTGTTGCAATTTTGTGGAACAGACTGAAGACATAACACTTAATGGCCACCATTGCACACTGGATCATGTTTGCCTGTTGTACTGGCAGAGGCATATGAGGCTTGGAGGGAAGGATCTGAAACCTTGTCACTTTAAGAGAACTGGAATGGCCCTCTGCTAGGGAGCCGGCATAGGGTGTGGAAAAGTGGTGAGGGAATCAAAGAGTGTATATTCTGTAATCCTCTGCCCTTTCTTCCTTTAATACACAAAAACTGTATCTATAGTGTTAAATGGAGTGGGATAATACTAAAGCACAAGGACTGGCACTTTTGCTCACATTGCTAAGTTTGTGAGATGTTTCCTGATATGATTTTGGGGCAGTCCAACTGGAATTGTCCTATAGAGGACGTGGGCATGGTTCAGAGTTTAGCACAACTTGACAGTTGCCAGTCAGAGTAGTTTAGGCAAACAGATGTGACTCCTATGTGACAGCCGGTCTTGGGGCCAGGGAAAGTTTGTTGTCTCTATTATATATAGTTAGTTGGTATAAATTAAGATGTTGATAATATCAAAGCCCTTTTCATTTGTCTTCTGCTGTTAGGTTTGTATAGCTCCACATCATGATACTATGTGCCTTATACTCATCACTTGGTTTCCTTCTCCATTCCCAACAAAAGCTTTCATACTACAGTCATGACTTTTTTCTGCTTTGTTCTTAAGTGCATTTCAGGTGATTTCTTTCCACCCTATTTCCCTAAGCTGTCATGTTTGCTGCTCCCCCCTTAAAACCTCAGTTACTCTGTGTTATTTAATAAATGATTCAGAACTTCTGCAATTCAAAAGAGTGGTTTAAAAAGCAAAGTAGGTACAATCTCTCTCCTAATTTCCAAATTTTCTCTCTTCTTCCTTTACATGCACACACTCAAATGTGGTTTTACTTTTACTATATTTTAGGTTATTATTTCCTTAGGCAAGATGCATCTGTGCCTTGTTCTGGACATTTTTAATGAATAATGGGAAATGGTGATAGGATCAGTTTGCTTTTCCGAAGCTTCTGCTAATCTTTCTGAAGACATAATGGTGCTGACGGCCACAGAGTTGTCCATACATGTTATTTACCACTACAGTGTAGCTTATGTGTTGAAAGTAGGTAACTGTTCAGTTCTGAACATAACTTCCATCCATTTTTGGTTTGATCAGGTGATTCATAAGGAATCAAATGGAATGCAATGTTTGGAATCTTACAGCACTTAAAGTGCCACTTAAAAGCCATCCCAAACCCACCGATTTCTGAAAAAAGACATCCACTTTTGTTTACATGATAAAGTTTTTTACATATAGTTTAAAATAGTTTTAAACAACAAAATTGGAAAAATACACCCTTTCTGTGGTTGTGTTTCTACAGATGTTATTGTATAATGTATATTGTCTATGGCCTGGTAATATTATTTATGTCAAGATTTGTATAGGATCTGGAAGAGTAAGCATGGCATGAGTACTTAATTTATACCTGTCTGAAGTGACTAGAATACTGACAACTCTGTATCCAGACCAGTCCCAGGATGTGTTTAGTGGGAGATATGCACTTCTCAGATATCTGTACTGTAGGTTGGGAAGAATCCATAAAAGTGCTGTGAGAGCTCAGCAGCTGCTTGTGTGGTTTTGTCCTGGCTACGGATGGATGTGCTGTCCATACATCCTTCTCTGTGTAGTTATCAACTGCTATAGTCACTTTGGACACAAAGTCATACTCCAAGGAGATTTTCTGATTTGAAGTGAATTGCTGGGGTACCCTGAGTAGACTGAGAACTGAAGCTTTGAATAAAATCTTCTTTATACCACTACCTGAAACACAGACCACAAAGTCCTAAAAATGGTCAAATAGTTTAAACAGACTGCTGTAAAATCTCTGGACAATCCCTTTTTCTCTGATTGGCCAAAAAAAGTTAAATGGAAATAGGTTTTACCAAGCAGTGTTGATTCTTTAGTTAACAAGTGATTTTTTATTATGATGAGAAAGATTTTAAAATGTTTAATTTTAACTGTAAATATATTTGGGTTTCTTTCCTGTAGTCACTATGAACTTGCCAGTTTCTTGGGGAAGGGATGGGGAGAAAATGATATTTCACTTGCAGTGTGTTGCTAAAATTAAAAATAAGGATTGCTTAGAATTAAGGACAGGCATATTTTATAAGCATTGCATAGATTGGCCGATCTGTCTTTTTGTATATTATAACAGATCTGTGTTAATGAATTTTAAGTCAAGGTAATGGACTAGAAAAAAATACAGTACATTGCATCATGATCGATGATTTAAAAATACATTAAGAGGTATTTCCTACCTGTCTAAATGTTCTTTGTGACAGTTGGCTGGCTGGGGTGTTTCCCAAACTGCTTGAAGTCTGACTGTACCCTGCATCTGTTGGTTGTGTCTGGAGTGGTTGGCTTCTCTCTTTCAAGAACAGTGCAGTTCAGCAGATAACTCAAGTTCTGTGCTACCACAATCCTATTAAAATTTCATGAATTTTGAGTATCTAGGAGACCAAGGAATGGTAATGCAGCTATTCTGAGGTGTTAAGTTGGCCTGGAGAACACTGCTGCTAGAGGAATGCTTTTCATTAGAAGAAAATGGTGTGGCGTTTCTTTGTAGTGCAAAAGTAAAGTAAGGTTCTTTTCTCAGTAAGCGGAACAGGGAAATGCATGTTTTTGCCTCTTCTGTTACAAAGACTGTGAAGGCTTTATTAAAACTGCTTTCTCTTGGCATATGAAACATAATTCAGAGCACTGGAAGGAAATAGACTAAACAGGGAAGAGTTAATCTTAATGCTGAATATAGCTAGAGTTTCTAGTCCCTGACGGAGATAAGGAATTTCTAAATTTAATGGTTCCCATCTAAGGATTGGAGCTGAGGTGCCGTCCAGACTTATCTGATATACAAAGAGGAGGTAGTTCTCTAATGTTATTTGAGAATGAAAAATGAACTGAAATCATCATGCTCTCAGGGACATACTGCTGCTTTACCAAAGAGTGCTTAGAAGAACTGCTCTGCAATATATCTGAAGATTAATTGAAATGTTAGGAAACTGAGTGGGAATTTGTCTATCGGTATTAATATCCCAGAGTAAATGTTACTAATCAAAAGCTTCAGCTTGATTATGAGGACTTTCTAGATGAGATAATTTTGAAACCCTGAGTAGAAATCAGGCTGAAATAGTAATGCCAGAAAGATATAATCTTTCTCAAATAGATATATACCACCAAAAAAGTGATATTTTATGAATCAGTAAAAGATTTAAACAAATTGAGAAGAAACTCAAATTGTTAAAAATGGTTTTAATAATTGACAACTCAGAGGTAACTAACAGATCACTGTTTTCATAAAACTGAACCATGCCACTAGATGGATGTGCCATAAACTTCTCTATCATAGTACATTTCAAATGTCCATTTCCTGCCGAATTAGGTGCCAGGCAGTGTCTGCCTATACAGTATGGGCTGTCCAGACTCTGCCTGTCTGTAGCTAGGGTAGCTGTACTCCTTTATCACTGTTCTCTTAGATCTGAACTGGCAAACCATTAAATGTTGTACGTCGCAAGGTGTGTTTATACCCTCCTGACATAATACTTTCAGGTGCTGGGACAACCTGCAAAGTGAGGATGACACATTGACACATTCACGTTGTGCCTTGCAGAATGACTTGTTTGGGATGACACTCTCCTTGCTCTGTGTAGCATTTGGGTGCAGTTAGTTCTTTACTGAGGCAGCTGTGTTTACATGCAAGATAAGCTCTATGCCTTCATTACAGTAGAGGGAGGTATAGTTAATGCTGTCTGTGGAATGGGGAGAAATTCAGCTGAATGTCCACTTCAGTGAGCTGAGCTATTTTCCTGGCTTCATTATCTCTGTTGGTAAGATACCTAAGGTAGGATTGGTTCATTTATCTGAATATGATCCAGTGCCATTTTAGATGTGCCATGGTATCAGAGACATCATTGAATCTGATAGGTATGGGTATGACGCAGGGCCTGTGGGAGACTGATCCCCTTCCACAGTGGTAGTTGGAGGCTAGATGGGCTATCCAGCATCTTGGGTAGTAGTAAATCACTCTATTTTGGTAACTGAATCAAACCTTGCATTTTCAGTCGACATCAAAATTTAGGTGTCTTAACCTGAAGATGAATTTCACTCAGGTCCAATACGTCCATGAAAGGGTTGCAAGTAAGACATGGAAATGTTTAGATTTGCATACTGCTGTACTGGAAGCTTCAGGACAGATGAGGTGTCCTTTGGTATCTCAGATTGTGATAGAGGCTTAAGATTGAGCAATAGAAGGACAGGCAGAGTGGGGACTATAGTGTTATTTTCTCAGAGTTGTAATTAAAAAAATTATAGGACTATAAAGAGAATCAGTGAAATCAGTTAAATATCTTCTGGTTTTCCCAGTCCAGTGAAGTCTTTGCAACCAAATTGTATGACCTCTGAGCAAGATTGGAATGTTGATGGTATTTTGTATTCTAGAATTGCACAAATCTGCCCTCAAAAGTATAGTGCAATATACTTCTAAATTTTATCTTACATCTGAGACTCTATTTCTAATTGGAGTTACCAAGGTTTTTAAGCTTCATTTCATGTAAAATGTACTTTAAAACCTGTATGTTGGAATCTGTATTATAATCATTGAAAATAATGTTTGTTTTGAATAATGAATAATATATGAAACATTGTTGCAAAAATGATCTTGCTAATACTGTATGTAAATATAAGAGAGTGTGGGTCATTCTTTTATGAAGAAGCAACATAGTAGCATATGGGACTTGAGTTCCTGTTTGGTACTGACATGCCTGATAACCAGTAAGTATTAAGTGAGAAACTAGCAGGGAAGAAAACAGTGGAAATGATAAAATTCCCAGGATAAATGGCTTCAACTGAATTAAGATTGCCATGTCTGCAGTTTCATTTCAGAAATACTCATTTGGCTCTATCGAGGCTGGCATGTCTTACAGTTCCCAGGAACTAAGGGGATCCTAAAGGTTAAGGTGATATACCAGGTAAACAGAAGAGTAGTTTTAAAACAGTCAAAGTAAGAGGCTGGTATAAACACAGTGTATTGGCAGGACAGGGTGTCCATCCCTACAGCAATAATCAGCTGCCTTACACTGTTTGTTGGAAGTTTAGGTGATGCTGTCAGGGCAGTGGGTGAGATAAACCCACCTAGAGCTAATGTGATGCTCTGATCCTGAAGAATCCAGGGCCCCCCTGGCCCTATGTCCTAATTGTCATGTTAATATCATGGGTGCCCGTTCTGTATTTGGAAGGTCCACTCTTATGGGCTGCTTTTCCCTGGTAACTGGCTCATGGTTTTAACAGCATGACATTTAAATGGGATTATTCCCTATGTCCACTACTGTTGCGTTTCTCCAATTGTGGGTCAGGCCTAAGGCATTTGTCTGACGTAGGAGCTGTGTCAGCTTCTGGGTCAATTAGGAGAGGAGGGCTCTGTCTTTGGGGCCTTAGAGGGAAGTAGATAACACGGTTCTGTTCTGTTTGTGACATATGTGGCATGGGGAACTTGTTCCAGTCACAGTCTTGGGCTTTTTACCTTTGACAGTTCCTTTTGCAGTGGTGAATGGCGACCCTGAGGGTTGGGCAGTTGCGCCTCAGGTGGCACCTTTTGTGCTGAATCTACCAGGCACCACAAATTCTTACTTTTTCATGCATTAAGTCTCAGGGATGCCTAGAGCTCATCTTTCTCTCCATAAATGATTTTATCCTTCATTGAGCACAGGTGTTCCAGTAGGTGGCCTGGATCCAGCTGGGGGAAGTCTTGCTGGTTTTACGGTCTGGGCAGCTTTAGCATTTCCAGATTAAAACCCTTCCTTCTCCCACTTCCCTAACTTGTGTGTACAGACTGTGTCCTGTTTCTCCCCAGGTTATAGTAGAGGTAGCCTGAGCAAGAGTTTGCTCTATTTGCTCCTCCTTTGTTTGAAGACAGATGGGGCCCTCTTGTTAATGGCCTGAGATATCCCAAGTTTCCTATCAGGGCTCTGGAAAGTTCTCTCGGCTGTGTTGGTCCATTAATTGCAGAGAAGCTGCTTTAGTAACACTTTCTGTAATTTCATTTGGGCCTTTTGCCACTAAAGTATTAGGCTTCCCTCAATCTTGTGGGTCTGTTCCTTCTTCCTAGTATGCAGCTCTAAATATGTTATTGGTCTATTGCCCTCTAGTCCAGGTAGAAATAGTCTGGGACCACGGTAGTCCTCACATTTCTCTGGAGACAGTAGGGTTCTGTGCCCCTCTCAGACTTACTCAGCAGGTGTATTCTGCCTCACTTTCTCCCTGATTTCTACTCTATTTTTCTTGTAGTTTTGCAAGCTTCCCAGGTATATAGGAGATAGTTTTCCAAGGTGTTTGATTTACTCCATCACCCATAATTTTGTTGGTTTCCGTTTTACTTATAGGTCTGACTAGTTTCTGCTCGGCCAGTTCTGACTCTTTCCATGTCCCCAGGGTCATTCCAAATGGGTCATTCTGTCACAGTTTTCAGGTGAGACTATGAATTTTGAAGGTTCTGATTGTGCTATTGTAGCTTCTGTTTTTTCTTCTAACTTCTTTATTCTGTCCTTGAACTGACTATTGACTGCTACAGTCATATTTTGCTTGATTTCTATCTTGGCCTTTTTCTTTGTGAAGTCAGCAGCAGTCAGACATGCTGCAAGTATCCTACATATTGCATCCTTTCCTTTTCCATCTTTTACTGATTCCTTGCATTCCCTTTCTCTCAGTCCTATTTTATCTTCTTCTTTCCAGTACCATCTTGCTGGGCCCAATCCCTTGCCTCCTGCGTGAACTTGCAGTTGTTGGCTTGTAAAAGTTCTATGAGAGGTCCATTTCTAGTTTGTTTGAATACATGTATTTCCTTCTAAAGGACCTGGCCAAACTGCTGTGCTTGATATGCCTGAAGAGATATGCAGAGATTACCCTGCTCTCTGCACCAGTTTTAATGTGGCACAGTAGCTTAGAGAAGGTTCTCAGCCGTGTGTGACAAGTGACACAATGATCATGTGGATGATTGTGTTTAGATTTATTGCTAATACAATAGCTAAACATTGTCAATCCAGTGTATAAATTAGACCTCTATGATCTATTACAGTGGTTTGTATAATCAGGTTTGTGGGCCCTCCTGTTGAGTCATGAGGATTCAGTGAGACCCTTGTACTTTCTAAATTTCTCTGGGAAGTCTAGGTGCAGCTGGGTCCACTTAGTCTCAGAACTGGCCAACAGTTTTATGGGTTTTAATATATAAGCAGGTTCAGCTAGAAAAGTACAGGTTTACAATCTTTGTCATTGTAGAATTCAGAATTACAAGGAAACTTTGTAGCTTCTTTAGGATTTCCTCTCCTTATTTGAGCAGGTATTAGTGGTTTTTAACTCAGCTTTCTAGAAATGAGGGTTCCCTGTCTTTTGGCTGGCTGTACCCTGCAGGCATCTCTGCCAGGGTAGGATGCCCCCTCCCCAGAAGCTGCCTGCAGCCTCCAGAGACCTGCTTGCCTGGTTGGCCCAATCTACAGCAGCATTTTAAGACCAGGAAGACTTAGGGCAGACTTTTATCTCTATATAGAGGGGATACTTAACAAGCCATAGCCATTCATTGCTGCTTATTTTGGTAGACTTAGTAATGAAAGTGGGACAGACTTTACAGAAGTTTACATTGTTACAAAGTTTTGTTAGCACCAAAGATAATACAAATGGTGTATATATTCCAGTACACAAAATTGCAGTTTAATTGGAAAGTATAACAGCAGTCATGACAGAAGTAAAAATTGCTTTATACTCATATATTAAGTAACTTTTTGGGGATGAAGAAGTTTATTCAGATATAATCCATACGGAAAAGCATCCATGAATTTTTCTAAAATATCAAGCCGGTCACTGACTCTCCAGGTAAAGGTTCTCAGTCTCTGCTTCTATTAAGTCAGGTTTTCTAAAGGTAGATTGTACGTACTGCTGAGACCTAGTGCTTGTTGTTGACACGTTCAACAAGTGTGTGAATATATGTAATTCAGTCTTCTCAACTAACTCTAAATATACCATATTTTTTTCTTTATAGTTCTTAATGTCACTGATACTTTGAGACGGTGCTCAGATTTGACTTCAATATGTTGCACAAGACTGCTTTATATTATTTAAATCTCTTGAATCCTACTAGTGCTGAGAGAAAATGCCTCAGAGCCAATTTGATTTTCAAGCAAAATGCAGGCATCCTACTTGCAACAAATCACCCTGTGAATGTTTATTATTGTAAGGATCGATTAAAAGAAAGATGTCATTTTTCAGGGTTTTATGGGACAGAGTGGGAAGGACCTGAGCTTGTCACAAGATTAGAGAAATTACATATTTGTCTTCTCCTTCATAAGAGGTACAGTTTTATGAGAAATATTGGTGGCTTGTTGATGGACTCTTAATGAATAGTTGAATTAAAGAAATTTTAGCAACTGTAGATTTTTCTGGGCAAAAAGAGTGCTCTCTGAGTAGTCAACTGGAAGCATCTTGATATTACTCACATTTCTGCTGTCTTGTGACCTATATAAAGAAACAGTACTGGTATTTTCAACACATCTATAACAAGAATATTGGGCCTCAAATCAGGTATTGAAATTTAGAAGTAGTATAACGTGAATGCCACCACGTAACGTAAACAGATATTGAATCTGTCCCCCTGAGATATTATCTTCCCAATTTATCTGAACTTACACATCGAAATCAGCTGCATTCTCAGGATAGTAGTGCTATTAAACTGTTGTCAGGCTTACTTACTTTCCAAACTCTTTAACAGGTATGTCTTCATTATGGAATGCATTTTGGAGAAATGACATTAATTTATTTAAATATTTCTATTGGTCTGATTAGTCAAAGAGTTTGATACATAGGCTTTAGTCTGCTGAGGCTCTGTATGTGCTTAAGTTCATGAATTTGAATAGTTACTGTCATGAAAAAGAATCTAAAAGGTGCTTTTTCTCCCTAAGTTGTGACAGCTCAGTTGTGAAACTTAGTCTGCTAAGAGAAAGGTGCTTGAAAGGCTGAAGGTGACCTGTGATCACAGGGAATCTTGGGCAATTATTAATTGCCTGTGGTGGAAGGATACCAAATGTGCATTTCAGATTAGACAGTCTATTCATTCCTTTCTTGATTATTTAATGTAGAAGCTTGTTGTCCCATTTGATTGGTGTGAGGAGATGAGCTCTTATTTTTTCTTCCCAGAGGTTTAATATTTTTAATACAGAAAACAGATTTTGTTGATGTAGTAATTTTATTTCTTTCAATCAACCTGTTGTTCAGCCAGCTGCAATTTTGGGCAATTACTTAGTGCCAAAAGAGTCACAAATATATGCTTTCCTTCTGACTAAGAGGATATGAATCCCTGAGGCATATTAGCCTGTAATCCAGGCAAAACAATCTGGTTTTACATATATTAGGTAATTAGTGGAGATATCAATTAGTGGCAGGTATTACAGTCTTTTGACAATCTTTTAGCATTGGGAACTGAGAAATCAACCTGCGTTAGAACTGCAGCATGGTATTTCTTTTCTTTTTATTGTGATTGCTTTCTATTTTGTGTCTTAATGTCCATGCATAGTGTTGAAAATTATCATATTGCAAAAAGATAAAAAATATTTCATGATAAACTTTCTCATTGGGGCGAGAGTACTGTTTATCTGGACCTCAGTTTCAGTTACGGCCATGGGATCCTTCATTAAACCCTGCTGTCACCATGTGGAGGGCAGTGATGCACTGGTACAACAGTTTGTTCCTGCATGTGTTGGTCAAATTGTTTGGTCTCTGCTGCTTTATTTGTTGTGGGTGACACTGACCAGTTGTGCTGAGGGATTTTTGTGTTAAAAGAATCACAAGGAAATTGTTTTTGAATGAGACGGCAGGATGTTTATGTATGAGCCAAGCATGGGTAGTTTATGACTGAGCTATCATTTAACATTCCTTGAAAACTTAACATAAAATAAACATACAGAAAATTAGGAGTAGATTTGGAAGTGATATGTTTGGAGCATTTTTGTGATCAAGTGTGAGTCAGAAAAATTTCAAAAGAAATTCTTTATCACTTGATTGAATATGTTGCCGCTTTAATAGAAATTTCCTTGTAGCTCTAGCTGACTTGCGCAATCTCATAGATGCTTAAAAGAAGTGCCTACTAGGTCTGTGTTGTTTTGGGGATTTATTTCAGATTGACTATTGCCAGAGGACATGTTTAAATATAGAGCTACCTTTATTAAAACTTCAAAATTACCTATGTATAGTCTATAGTTCAGTAATACAATAGTTCTAGTAAAAGTATAGTTCGAGAAATACAATAGCACTCCTTGTTAGAACAAGAGTAGATGGTTGTAGATTATTTTGACATTTAGTGATATGAGTTTGAGGTAGTTGGATGTCTAATATATAGGGAATCTAGTTTAATAATTTTAAATATAGCCCTGTATGATGGCATGATTTCATAGTTCTACCCAAGAAAGCTGTCTAGTCTTTTTTCTCTTTACTGATCTCTTTGCGCTGTTTTATACATTCATTACAGTGTTGCATATTTTTGGTAAAAAAGTTTTTGAAGAAGAAAAAAAAAACATTTTTCAGAATTTTTGGAAAGGGTTCAGCATTTTGGCTCTTCCCCAAAATGCATTTCATACCATATTCTTCCTTCATTTTGAGGGAAATTTTTTAATGCTGTGCAGTGACTTCATCTGAAGACATTAAGAAAACACCTTTTGCTGTTCCAAAATAGCCTGTACTCAGAATTTTTATCTGTATGTGTGCAAATCCCTTCAGACTGAAGAGGGAGCTGCTCAATGAATGAGGCTATCTGCCTGAAAACCTCCTAAGTCCCAAATGGCGACCAAGTTCTCTCCTCCTAGCACTGCCTGACTCTAATGTGGGAGCCTTCCCTCCTAAGTCTGAAACCTTTCTGTCAATGTTGGTGCACTCATCCATAATTACTCAGAAAAACTACATTAAAGATGTAACTGCTGTCCATACCCTGGAATTCTATCCTGTGGTATATTTTGCATTAGTTTCTTGGCTGCTCAGTAGGGACCAGTGGGCATGGAAATTCAGTGGATCAGATTCTGCCTTACTCTAGGCAGAAAGAAGAGAATGACAAGAAAAAGAGGATCATTTCACCTGTGTGGACTGCCCATCATTGCAGTAGTCTATTGCATGTGCTGCTGCTTCCACTGTCTAGAGAGGAGACTTAAGATACCTGTTCTAGGACAGACATTTGCAGACCTGCTTAATTAAAGCTTAGACAAAGTAAAGCAGCTTGCATTTAAGGAAGTGGGTCCTATTTGTGATTTCTGTATCTCAGGCTGTAATTTTGATGATTAGTTAGAAAACAGCAATTGCTTTTACTGCATATGCTTACTTTTGCTTCTCTAGGCTTCAGCAGCTATGAAGAATTAATCCACACACATTTCAGTCTTAGCTTTGAAATGGATAGACCTTTGACCATGCATGAAAATAAGTAAATGAATGCTGTAATGTCTTCAGAGGATGAAGACTGCTGGGGTGGATAGCTTGAGCCATGTAGACTTATGGGCATTGCCTTGTTACAGTTTTGCATTCATAGTGGTGGAGTAATCAGTAAAGCTGCTAATTCCTGCAGAGCCAATAGCATGACGCTGTTCTAGGTTTGGCAATAGCATGATTGGAGCCTGAAACACTTAAACAGGCTACCTCACAACTTTAGCTAACACAGCCAAAGAGTGCTGAATAATTCTTGCTACACTTCTTCACTGATTAAGTGCAGAGTAATAATAGCCTCAGAAAATATATGAAAAATAAATACTACTTTTAGATTTCTGTAAGAAAAAACTAACCTTAAAACCTTTCATAACTGTATTGCTATTAGTTTTTTATACTCAAATCCATTTGCCTTTCTTAAGTTTCCATGGCCACTTTAAATTTCCTTTCTTATTGTACACAGTGAGAAATACTTTTGGATCTTGATTGCTCTTTTTTTCATGTGTTACATACTCTGCCACTCAGGAAGGAATGCTACTAGTTTCACTATATTTTAATAATTTTTCCCAGAAGAGTATTTTTCTAAGTTGTAAGTATGCCTTTGTGATTTTTATGAAAATGCTAATTAACTTCCAGAATACTTATACCATTAGAAGGTAAACACTGGAAGTAATTCAGCAGAGGGCTGCCTGGGAGAACTTCTGGAGGAGAACCTATGGGGTGGCTCAGGAGCTGGGGATGTGAGAAGGTCAGTTCCCTGATGCAGTGTGTTGCTTCAGAAAGTTTGGGTGCCACTGTTACTTTAGCCTATTAAGCTGTTAAAAGTTACTTTGCCTCTCTAAATGGGCACCCAAAGATATTATTTTATTGTTCAGGTTTTTACTGAATTTTTAGATGTTCCATTTCTACCAAGTTCTGTGTTTTTCCTCACTGGAACAGCTAGCTGACTTCTATCTTCACATATATTAATGTTTCAGATTGATATTTCTTGAGTATATATTTTATGAATGTGTTGATTTACCAAAGATTGTAAACCAATATTAACTTATTTCCAGTCCAGTGATGGTACATCCAATGAATTATATTAAAGCAAGTCCAGTGCAAACTTTGGCTAAATAAAAATGTCTCAGCAGCATACAATATTAATAATATGTTGAATTACATTTTAAAAAGGCTCATTTAAAATTCACATGCTCTATATTGCTGTGCCTTTAAGTGAATCAGGTATGTTGTTATAAGATCTCTCTGTCCTGATGGATGTTGTCAATACCAGGTGATGGAAACTGCACAATGTGTTTCCCTGGTTACTCTGTGCCACTGCTGTTTTGGGCAAATACTTACTCTCCAGTGGTAGCATTTTCGCAAATACCTTCCTGTAGTTTAAGCTTCTGTCATTTCATTCAGTTATTCCTTTTTAGCTCTGCACATTTGATTCCTTGTGTTCAGCCCCCTCAGGGCAGCTTGAAGAGCAATTTAGTAAATGAATTCTGCAAACGCTGTGTGTGTACTGGTCAGCTTAGTGGTTGTTTTTTCAAGCTTTATGTGGCTTTATGTGTATGTGCACTCTGTATCATACTCTATGACTGTGAACATATTAAAAAGATGGTCAGGCATCTGTATTTTCATTTGAATATCTGTTAATGAAAATGTTCTATTGCAAGCATCAGTCAAAAATTATGTGGATTGTGGCAGTCTTGGGAGAATTTTATGTCCATGAAATAGAGTGGTGCTTTGTGGTATGTATGATCTTTCTTCTGTAAGTTTAAGTAATTTTAAATGAATTCCCAGTTAATTGCAGCATGATGAAATTTCATTGTGGCGTATATAAAAATGAACTTGATAGCATCCTAGAAAATTTAGTCAAGACTGTTCCTGAGTGATAGCTCAGATGCTTTTAAGCTGCTGAGAAACTTAAGAGGAGCTGATTCACCAGGGATGTGGTTGTGTGCATCTGAGTGAGTGTAACGCAGCGGGAAGAGGAAGGAACATGCAGCATAAGAACAGCATGGGCTTTTCATTGCCCAGATGATCATAACAAAATGAGGCTATTTAATGTTATAAATTAGCGGTCAAAAAATGTCTGTTGCCTTGCAAATGACTTCGTGCCTGTTGCCCATATGTCCTCTGGTTACCTTAGTAGTGGTATTTCAGAGATACTTTACTCTTTTTAAGTAGTGAAAATTAATAGAGCAGTTGTTAAATTAGGTACTTATTTTCTAGATATATAAATCTACAAATTATCTATTAGAATTCATTTTAATAGTTAAATACATACTCTTTCATGAGTTGTTAGCAACTATCATACAGTGTTTCATACCATTGCTATGATTGCACTGAGTGTAAATCAGCTTGGGAAATGAGAAGAACTCCTTCATTACAACCACTAAAGCATCACTTCAAAATCTTTCATCATACCCATATGTGCTTGTGACTTTTTCACAGGCTGCCATTCCACTCCTTTTTGCTCCTCACCAGTCTTTTTAGTGTCAAGCAAGTCGGAAGGGTGAAACATGAGGGGGCAGCTTGTACAAGTCAGAAGAGATTGGGACAGCTTGAGTAGGATCTCTTCTGGTATCCAGTGATAGGACTTGTGGGAATGGTTCAAAGCTGTGCTGGGGAGGCTCAGACAAGATATCAGGAAGCATTTCTTCACCCAGAAGGGTGGTCAGACACTGGAACAGGCTTCCTAGAGAGGCGGTTGGTGCGCCAAACCTGTCAGTCAGAAGCATTAGGAAATTGTCCTTAATAATATGTGTTAGTTTTTGGTCAGACCTGAAGTGGTCAGACAGTTGGACGAGGTGAGCGTTGTAGGTCCCTCCCAACTGAAATAGTCTATTGTACACGGTATTCCATTCTGTAAGAGTGGGAAGGGAGCTGAAGGCATGTGTCTGTTGAAGCTGGAAGATGAATGCTGTAGAGAAGTGGCAGGGAGATATGCTGCAGGTAGCCAACCCCTTGGCTGTATTCCCCTTTCAGGGCTTTCTCCTTCCCATCTGTGCTTTACTCTGTTGCTGTCCTCCCTCACAGGCCTTTCTTCTGCCCCATCTGCCTCCTGGCTTTTGTAGCAAGTTGCCTTGCAGCTGTGCCCTGATAAGCACTCAATGAGTAACTTGAAAATATATGTATTTGAAAATGGCTTCCATTTGAGGTGGTAGATGCTTTATTCATTAATTGTGTCAGTGTTTCATGTTGTTGTTAAAAGGGAGAACCTCAATAATGAATTTCTGTAATTCGGATTGAGGGAATTATATCTAAGACTGGCTTTAGAAGTGTTCCTCTGAGCCTGTTTGACTGCTGATGTTTGTTAATAATGGCCATATGGTTGTCATCTCTATTGTCTTTAATTTACTGAAAAGTCCTAGGGTTTTCCTATCTCTTGTCATTGTGTTTTGATACCTTTTTATCTTCGATGTGGCATGTGTCTGCATTTAATTCTTTCTTCCTGTGTATTGTCTCCTTGTTAGCAAATGACCCACCAGTTACGCTGCTCATTTTACTTTGACAGTTACTTTAAGGTCCTGGTTTGGGTTTTTTTGTTGTTTTTATGGGGGTATTTTTGCATGAGTGTTTCTTCAGAACTCTTGCTATCAATGAAAAATATGTTCAAACAAATGAAGGCCATTTTGGTTGTATATTTCAGCAGTAGGTATAAAGATTTACTGATAAAACCTGAAAAATGTATTTAAAATCAGTGAGATAACATATTTCTGTATTTCTGTGACTTACATAATATTTTATGTGCCTGAGATGATCAGATTCCTAGTTTTTCAAGGATAATAAACATGCTGAAACCTAACATGTTTCATCTTGGATTGCATTGGACAGTGAAAAGATGTTAAAATACAATCAATGTATTTAGCAATGCATATATTCATTATGAAAAATGCCATATTGATGTTTGTAAGAAGTACTTCTAAAATTACTGTATAAAGATTTCATCACCAGTTAATCAAGACAAATTAGTTGCTGAGGGGTATATAAAAATAGCAGTGAAATTTATTTCAACTTATCACAATAAACATAAGCAAATGTTTTTTTCAGTGTAGACCTACTGTCATTGGGAAAGAGAAGACACACAGTAGTTACATTATATTTCTTTGTATGATACTGAGAATTGGAAAGCAATTTGTGTGACCAGAGGTGTAGATTGCCCAGACAGATACATTATTAATGGCTGTTATTGTTCTGCTTATGATACCATGAGATGCTTGTTAGACCTGTGTGCACAGATGTAGCAGGCTTTATCCTGCTTACTCACCGCTTTGTGCTGATACTTTAGTAGTCAGTGCTGGTGTTATAATTGTTTTGGATTTTTGTTTTTTCTTTGAAGAATCACATCATTGTATGAAATACTGATTGTATACATATCCCTTCCAAAATAAATTTAGTTACCCGTATGTATCTGCAAAGATCCTAGATACTTCGAGAAACCATCTTCTAAGCATAGTTTATACCAGAAACTGCTGCTAAAATTCACTCTTTCAGCTTACCCTCCTTTTGGTACACAAAGACTGGTACAATCCTTAGTTATGTGACTCTTCTTTGAGGATTGGACTATTCGTAGATTTATTTTTACCTGTGTTGTGATGCGAGCTCATTTGTCGTGGTTCTCGTAAAAGCATGATAATTATACTGACTGAAATTGCAGTTTTTAGAATCTATCAAATGCTCCCTGACTCTCTGGAGATGCATTGGTGTATTAAAATCTCACTCTTTTAATCAAAATATCTCTATATCAGCTTTTCCATGAAACCAAGTTATAGGTAACATGGACAATGAATGTCTCACTTGACAAATACTTTTCTAAATACTGGGGGGGGGGTGTGTTTGAAGTAAAAGTATAGATTAAAAGAGTATGCTTTGTAACAGAAGGTTATAAAGGCAGTGATGAGACAACAGATCTATTAGTAGGAGCATTCCATTAAGTAACACATCTTGTTATTCTTCATTTCTGTGCTGTATCTTCACATTTTGTATTGGCATTCCAGCTGCCTTGGCTATTTTCAATGATGCCGGTGTTAAGATAGAGTGATCTGTCTGTATGGTATCAATATAATTGCAGACTGTATATAAACCATACATTTGAATATTTGGAATAATTTAGATTTTGGTTAAGGACTTTTGGAAGTATGTAACATAGTATGCAGGTGGCTGCCAAATGTCAGCCTTCAACGGGATTGTCATGATTTTTGCTGAAAATAAAGTAAGCACTGAGAGTGCAAATACCTCCTATCTTTTCTTCAGAGTATCTGGTATTCAGTAGAGCACAAAATAAGGCATCATCATCCTTAGCAGGATTTAAGTGATATATGTGGAGCCATTTAGGTGAAGTGAGCATGTTTTGAGGGAGTAGAGAGTAGTCAGAATTGAATATATGTGAATTAGAGACCAATGGTGAAGCTTGAGATCCGTGGAGAGCAATAGAAAGCTTTGCAGAGTGAGAATCCAGTGCACTGCTCAGCACTGATGCGTTTATGGTAGGAATAATAGAAGCAAAACAAGAATATAATAATCTCCATAAGAATTGTACTGATCTTTTGAAGATTCAGAAGAAGTACTCTTTTCAAGACCACTCTTAAGGCAGCTCCGTATCTTTGAATTTTTGTGTCATTTATTCATTCATTCACTACCATTGCATACAATGAAGAAAAAAAAAAAAAGCAGCATATTTGAATTAGAAGTAAAAATAACCAAAATACAGAAGATATTCATGTGTAGGTTGACAGCTAGTTTTTGTGCCATGATTGTTTTGGCTCTCTTGAAAAGTAACTGCTATTATGCCCAGTTTATTTCATGCCTCCTGCCACTGCAAACTCTTCCTCTGATTAAGGGACTAACATCTATTGTGAAGTCCTTTTTCTTTCTTCTGCATTACCCATGATTTAATCAATTTTGGACTCTGCCAAACACAAGACAGTGCAGAATAATTCATAACATTTGCTGTATCTGACAGCTATAAAGTTTATATTATTTGTTTTGTAATTTATTTACACATCTCACCTAGCTAATAGCAAGACTGGACTATTAAGATGTTTACCAATGCTTCATTCAGCTTGTTTCTTTGTAATTACAATTCTAACACAATTACTACAAATAAATATGTCTCTAAACAAAAAAATGGTGATCATTACCCTATTATTTTATTTTCCAGTTGAATCTTGAATTCAAAATTAATTTAGCTGGAACAGATAGTACTTACATCTTCCTTCAGTTCAGTATGAATTCATGCAAAGTGAGCAGCTAAGTTCACTTTATACTGCTCAGCAGTCCTTACACAAAATTACTGGCATTATTTAAGGCCACTCTAGGTCAAAGATTTGATAGCTTTGTAGAAGTACATCAGAAGACTGAGTGCTTTGTTGAAGAATACTGCTATTTATGAAACAAAAATTCCATTGTGCTTGACGACCTTTTGCATATAGAAAAAATCCTGAACATACAGTAGGAAGCATGTCCCAGTAGCATAAGGAATGATGCAGTGCACTTCAGAATTTCACTGGTACTGTGCCCTCAATACCTTATGTTCTGTAAAATAGTTTTAGAGCTGATTCATCATTAAGACTGTCGAGTTGTACCTACACTACTAGCTTTTCACACAGAACAGTGGAGCTTTGGAGAAAAAACATAAAAAGTATGATCTCATCATCTCTATTTGCCTTTCCTAGGTGTATTGAAGATATCCATCTGCTAGCAGGAGTAAAGTGTCATTAAAGGTTCCTGAACTATAAATAAAACCAGTGACTTCATTAATAGAATATATTCCTTAACATTCTATTATGAAAAAGTTCAATTTTTAACCATCTGTAGTAATGACAATTCATATACATGAGAAGCTTTCTAAAATTAGGAATAGCTCTTGCTTCTAAATGCAAAAGTCAATGCAAGATAAATATTTAAGGCTGGGTTTGATCTCAGGTTCCGTCTAGGGAATATCATATTGCCTGCAGTGCCAAATACAAGACAATTCAGGGTGATATGCACACCCAGGGATATCAGGTTCTCTTTCTTTTGCTTGCAACAAGCACACAAGTGAGCAGTGAAAGATCAGTCTTTCTATCTATTTATCTAGCCGGTCCAGCTAATTTTTCATGTTTACCTCCCTTGTTGCTTCTACAGCTTTCTCTCGGAGTGTCACCTTAAATCTGCCTGATTTGTATCCCTTCAAACATTTCTGATTGTCCCTTCTGAGAGTTTGACCTGTGAGTTTTATCTTTCCTTTCTACAACAAGCAGGTTATATGTTTTTCTCTTCAGATCCCTTCACAGCATTTTCT
Source organism: Origma solitaria (assembly GCA_013397895.1). Lineage (NCBI taxonomy): Eukaryota > Metazoa > Chordata > Aves > Passeriformes > Acanthizidae > Origma > Origma solitaria. Next base: position 1,914,550 of record VZRL01000640.1, read on the forward strand.
CCATTCTACCACCCACCCAGTCATTCATCATTTGTTACTGAGATGTCATCTCCCAACTAAGATCTGCCTGCTGAGCCACCCTTCATCACTCTTCTCACAGATCCTCAAGGAGAAATGTCTTTACTCTTCTCATGTGGTGGTCCCCCATGATAGCACCTGTAAACTGCATTGGTTCATCACTGTGTTGAAGGTTGAGGGGAGGGAGTGGAATTTTTAACCATTTTGTTGCTAGGCAACTAACGACCGGATACTTAAGGGCCATCTACTCTTAGAAAAGAGACAAAGACTTTTGTCTGGGCAGGCACAAGAACAAGAGATTGGGGGATTTGATGACGAGACACTCGTTCACAAGTCTTGGAGGAGAGAGCAGTGGGGAGAAGCAGCTCTCTGCTTTTTTGGCTGCGAGTGCGGGAAGAAAGACTGGCTTTGCACTGGTTTTTCTCTACCTGGTGGGTGAGTTCTCGCTTTGGGAAAAGGGGCACGGGACTGCAATCCTCTCTTCCCCTCTGGGAGGGTGTATCTCCCAGCTGCACTGCAGCAGAATGGGACCCCCGCCTACCACCATCCGCGCCCTGCCTGCCACGGCCGCGGAGCTCCTGCTGCCTCCTCTGCTGGCTGGCCCGGGTGGGCTGACCCAGCCACTCCATCTCCCTGCTCTGGGCTCTCTGCTGCGCCCCTGTCCATCTGCGCTCCACCCTGCTCCAGCCCGGTCTGCTGTCATGCTCAGCACAGCGCCCCCTGCAGCTCCCCGGGAGTCATCGCACCTGCCCTGCTGGGCTGGGAGCCCAACAGCGCCCCTGCTGGCCGTGGCCATCATTGCACCAAACGGGACAGTGCCTGGCAGCCCAGGGACATTTGCCACCGAGTTTTTGGTTTTGTTTACTGTGTTTTACCTTGTTTACTGTTTTTGTTACTGATTGTTTACCTCATTATAGATACTAGTAAAGATCTCTTATTCCTTTTCCCATATCTTTGCCTGAGAGCCCTTGATTCCAAAGCTATAATAATTTGGAGGGAAGGGAGTTCACATTCTCTGACACCTGTCTATCAAACCAAGACACACTGTCATATTGGAAAACAACTCTTACAAATACAAGTGTTTCTTTAAAATTTATCTCTTTCCTGGTGTTTAGTGTTGAAGGTTTAATAGGAAAATTAATGTATAAACTGGCACTGAAATGAAAGCTGGTAATGTTTGCTAGAGCTGGCTGGGATTGGCTCTGATGGACATGGAGGAAACTTGTCGCAGCTTCTCACAAAAGCCACCCCTGTAGCCCCCCCCACTACCCAAACCCTTGCCATGCAAACCTGATAAATACTGGAATAAGAATATGAATAAAATAGGACAGAGCCTCTCCTCTCTGTACACTGTAGTACTGAAGAGTGTAGTAGTTGTATATTCATTGTTCAGATACCACTTTTTGTTTGGGATTTTGCCCGACAGGAAAAACAGGCAAGGAAAACCAAGGGATGGATTATTTGATGTTCACTGAAGAGTCACGCATTTTTCTTGCCTTATTCCCACTGATTTCCTAATGGAGTATTTCTAGATCTAAGCATATTTAGTGGAATCTGAATCTCAAAAGAGCCCTTTCATCCTACAAGTGAGAAGGTGTTGGCACAATGCTGTCAATCATGAGCAGGTTGCATAGAGTTGGACCTAGTGCTGTACTTGCCTGTAGTAGTGGCCTGGCCTTAATTGTAAGCATTAAGGATGAGGCTTCAAAAGATACCTGCTCATCTGAATCCTTAATTTGAAGATGAATTAAGAACTGAAACATCTTTAAAATCCAGGGCTAAGTTAATTTTTACTTTAACATGTCAGTTTTAGAACATACGTCTATTGTTTTTGTTTTTTCTCTTTATCCTAGGGTTTTCACAGCACATTTTATGCTGATCCCATGGCATACAACTGTTAGAGCTGCTGACACACAAGAAAAAAGTTCTGCTCCAGTTTCATAATGTCTTTTGTTTAACCTGTTCTGCACTGCTACTGATTTGATTGTGTTAGCCAAATGTTTCTACGGACTTGTTGCACAAAGCTTTCTCAGATGCTTCTCCGTTAATAACATCATAATTTCTCTTGAAACATTTAATTTCAAATTCATAGGATTTGTCTCTATGAAATTATTTTCATATGGCATGGGAGAGAGATGTTTAATAGAGGACAATAGCCAATACCCAAAATATAATATATATCAGAAAAGTAAGTCTGCATCTTTTCCATTTTCTTTTGGCAGATGGCCAGACAGCCACTTATGAGAAGTTACATTATTCCAAGATTTTCAGTTAACTACATGAATAATTGCTCCATTTTTTGTTTACAGATATTGGAATCTGTCTTCATATCATAATGATAGCCTAGCCTTTAATTTGTGTGCAGGAGTTTTAATTCATAGAGATGTTTTCTGTAGCAGCATGCATCTTCTGAAGTAGAGCAGTGCACATCTTTTGATTAAAGCAGGCTAAGTCACTGGAGTGTTCATGGTGGCAGCCTCAATTTCTAGGCAGAAAAGCTAGAAAAGAGTTCAGAAAGAATAGTTATTATCCCATGTCACTTTATTTGTATGTTAATGTTCCAAAATCTGAATTTTTGCTTTCCAATATGCTATTCAAATAGTATTTTCTATTAGCAAGTTGTTGATGGGGTTTTTTTTGTTTGATTAAAGGATGATGTTTTTTCCTGCACTGCTCTAAAATACTGGTAGGTAGATGCATGGATTCAAATGTAATATGACTTTTTTCCCCCTACAAAAGTTGAAGTAAATAAATTTTATGGAAAATTCCCTTCATGTCTGCCTCTTGTGATTTCAATTGTAGAAATATTTTTAAAGTAGGACACCTAATGTGTGTGTATTGCTTGACCTTGCTTGACTTGGACATCTTGGACTTTCTAGAATACCCTAGCAAATACTACAGTGACATTTAACATGTAGCCTATGCTTGAATTCTTCATTTATATGGAGCTTATTTATCCGTTTACTTTTTATTTTTAAACCTTGATACATAAGGTCCGTAAGAAGAGGCTGTCATATCTTTAGGTAGATAGCATAAATTAATATTGAATAAATTTCCAAGTGTGCTTGATCAGTGAGATGGTCTGTATTTGCCCATTTCTCTTTTAGCTCCCATTCGGAAACAATTCTGTTCTTCCTTTCTCATACCCTCCTTACTCTTCACTTCAGTGTAGTCTTCAGATTTGTTCCCTTGATTTCTCATGTCCTGCCTGATAACTTGTTGAAGATTGATGAAGCATGACATGAGCTTTTGCCCTTCTTCTCCTGTATATTTTTTGTTTGTTTCTTACTTTGGTTGATCCTGTCATTTCTTTTCTTGTTTTTCTGCTTTATATTTCTTTGTGCATCTCCTGGCCATTTCTTGACACCTTTCTATACAGATTCCCAGATTCCTTGCCTTCTAGCTTCTTTCTGGCTTGCTCCTTTTTCTAGAAATATTTTATGATGGAAAACAAGCTATATCTATAGTGTCTAATGCCATGTCTTGTGCAATATTTTAGAAGCAGTCACAATACTTAATTTTGCTTTCTAGAATGAAAGAAAACATTTTTTAGCCAAGAAAAGACTGTAATCCTTTGGAGGTTTCAGAAAAACAAGAAGAAAATGAGAGTTCAAATACAAGTTTCTGTTTCTTGTTTATTCTGACCCTCTTTTTTGTTTGTTTAATCTTTTAATTATTTAGTTACTTTTCTTTTGAAATTGCTCACACTTGCTGTTTTTGTAGATGCATGAAAAGACCAATATCCTTTCTTGAAACATCCTTTTAAACAAGGATTTTTTAAATGGACATTAGTATTCTCAGCTGGGTATCCATGGAGCTGTGTGTGGGCAAGAACTGGCATGCCTCAGTAATTACCAACAATTTTACCTCTCTTACGCAAGAGCATGTAGTGACAGGACAAGGGGCGATGGCTTCAAATTGAAAAAAAGAGTAGATGTAATTATGTATTAGGAAGAAATTCTTTACTGAGGGTGAGGGTGCTGAGGCACTGGCCCAGGTTACCCAGAGAAGTTGTGGATGCCCCATGCCTGGAAATGCTCAGGGCCAGATTGGATGGGGCTCTGAGCAACCTGGTCTTGGGGGAGGTGTCCCTGCCCATGGCAGGGGTGTTGGAACCACATGATCTTTAAGGTCCCTTCCAACCCTTAGCATTCAACGATTCTCTCCAGTACAAAGAGTGCTGTGTACTTTCCGACTGAAACAAAAATCTATCTTTTCATTACTCCATAAAATTGAAATGATGAATATGTGAGTGCCATCAGCTGTTGCTATTGATAGCATCCATCCTAAAACAAAGATAAAGCTGTAGGATTTTTATCAGCATAAAAAAACCCCAGCATTATACATACCAAGACCTGATGGAGTATTTTTTGTATGAAACGGTTAAAATTCATTGAGAAAAGAAGCACTTAGGCAAAAATATTGAATTCCTTATTAGCTCAGCATCAAGTTGCAGTTCTTGTGTTGGGTTGAGCCTGAGCAGACCTGTTTTGCAATGGAACAGATTGTATTGCAACATGGTGTACTCCTGGAAATTTTCTTCTTCCTCGAGAATGAGCCTGTGGCATTTTCTGAACTTGAGAGGCTATTTCCTGTGCTAATCAAGGCAGCTGACAAACCCTTCAGCGTGCTTGAATCAGTGTGGGTTTGTCCAAGTTCTTTCTTTGCCCTGTACACCCTTAGGCACAAATTGACAGACTTTTATTTTTTTTTCACCAGCTGCTGTTTGGCAACAGACGTGTACCAGATGAAAAGGCTTGTTAGTCTGAGAAATTCAGGCATACTGAGCAATTTCCTTTTAGTGTTTTCATTGTGAATTGTATTTTTCCCTGTTTTTTAAATATTTCATGATACCTAATCTGCAGCAGCATAAGCAGTTTCATCTGGGCCTGGTTAATTACGATGTTTGTTGTGAAGCAGGACAGTTCTCAAATGTGGCCAGTCTTAGACATCTCACTACTGTTTCACCAGTGCTGGGAAAGAAAGAGCTCCTTAGGAGAAGGAGTTTTTTGTATGTCTGTTAATGAACAGTAATAGTGAGGTAAATTGTGAAGGTGACATACAAAGTGGAAGACAGGAAAGAAGAACAAGATGTTCCCAGATACACAAGAGTGTAATGGACATTTTCATTTGCTTGACAATTCTAAGTAAGGCTGTTGCTCTTTTTCACACTCAGAATCAAGGCCTACCTGCCAGTTACCTTTATGGAAGGAACCAATTACTCCTGAAGCAGGGCATACACAGATTTGTGTGGTTTTCTGGGTAACAAGGTAAACCAACATTCACATTGGTAAACAGAACAAGCTGAACGGTACTTACACTTTCTAGATTAAATTTAAAGCCTCTGTTTATTTGAATCATAGAGGTCTTTCCAACCGTAGTTACTCTGTGATTCTAAGATTGAGTCCATTAACCCAGCACTGCCAAATCCACCACTAAATCATATCCCTAAGTACCACAAGTACATGCTTTTTGAACACTTCATGGATGATGACTTCACCACTTCCCTGGACAGCCTGCTCTAATGCTTCGGCACCCTTTCAGTGAAGACATTTTTCCTAATATTGAATCTAAACTTCTCCTAGCACAATGTCCTCTTGTTCTATCTGTTTTTACGTGGGAAAAATGACAGACACATACATGTGTACACCCTCCTTCCAGCTGGTAGTAGAGAGCATTGATGTCTTCCCTGATTCTCCTTTTCTCCAGGCTAAACAACTCTGGGCCCCTCAGCTGCTCCTCATGAGACTGGTGCTCCAAATTAATTTCCAGAATTATATTGTAGTCCTTTTCCTGTTCTGCACAAGTATTCATTGGGTTCATAGTGCTTTACTGGGCTGCAGTACATTATTACCTAAACAGTTTAATGATAGATATGCTGGTAAGGAGGAGGGTAATGAAGAGCCTGCATAGTGGCAGCCTATGGGCTCCTATGTCAAAAATAATTTTATTACATTCCCTCTTAGTCATGTAATCTGTGCTTCTGCATTTTTCAGGTATTAGGTGTTCACAAATCATGGGGCAAAATGAGTACTGAGATGGCTTTTATGGTAATTTTAAGAAAAATTTTCCAAGGAAATACAGTTAGTTTGTGTAATTAAATGGTCTGTTTGTCTACCAGGCTCTTTTTCCCCAGTATTTTTTAAACATATCAGCTAATTTCAAATTTACAGGAAATAGAAATTCATTAGTTACTCTCTTATTGTTTTGTATTAGTGACAAGGTAAAAGTGATGCCTGAAGTCAGGTGTTTGGAAAAGAGTCATAATACTCCTTAGTCTTCTGGAAATGCTGATTCCTAGAAAAACTGTTTCCCACAGAACTGATCCACAGTCTTTTCCACACTGATAATACAGAGAGGTGCATGGGGCTTGAGGAGTGAACTCCTGAATCTTCACAGACTTTTATGTCGGCTTTTCTATCCCCTGGGCCAGGAACTGCCTTGAAAGTGGGTGCCATTGCTGTGACTTCAAATGATGACAAGCAAACTGTGGGAGCTGAAAACATATTTGGTTTTATGATATGTTGCTGCTATAACTGCAAGACTTCGGCATTAAGAAAAAGAAATGCATCTTTTTGACAGGGTGAGAAAATGATACTTGGCCATTTAGGCTGGTGTGGGGTCTTCCAGCCAGCTGGAGTTAGGAATATGATACCTAGGTATCATCTATGGATATCCACTTGTGTGAGGGCTCAGCAAGGATTTAGACTTATTCCTGGATTGTAACAAATTAAGCAGCTGTGTAGATTTATCGCAAGCAAATTTCACTGTTATTGGGAGCTTCTCAGGTTGCTTATTTTCTTGCAGCACTCTTGCTTACTCTAGATTCAGTTGCATATAACTGGTATTTGATAGTGATCCCATCTGTGATGATTTTTTTTTCTTTTTCTTTTTTTTTTTTCTTTTTTAATGGAATAAGAAGCAAGGGATGCTTCCCATCACTGATTTTTAGATATATGCCAGGAGTATGCACTGTGCTCATATTATTTGAACACATTATCCTGGGCCCCTTTTTACCCCCTAGACAAGATAACAGGCTTTAATGAAGCGGATTGCAGACAGGTTCAAACATGTCTGCTTCACCTTTTAAAACTGATTTCTGGAAATGTTGCTGGAGGAATTGAAGGGTATTTTCAGGAAATGAAACAAGTCTCCTTGACATCTGTATGTTTTAATTTAGTGCTGTGGCCTACACAATGAAAATAAGTATTCGTAAGGCAAGGTGACAAATTATGAAAAACACGCATCTTGTTTACCACAGTATCAGTTGTGATACCACTCCAGGATGACTTTTAATTCCTTGTTCAAATAACCCAGAGTAATGAACTCACATTACCTGGTGTTAACATGGTTTCTTTCCTATGAATACAAGTTCACTTGCTTGAAATTTTCTTTGTTGCCATAGAGTATCCTATTTCAGGCAGGACTGAGGTTTCCTGCTTATTGTTGAAGAGTTTGCAGATATTTGGGTTATATCGAGTTGTAAGAATGTCCCTAATCTTGCTTCAGTTGCCAAATGGTTTTTCTTCCATAAATAAATAAATAAATGGTAGCCAAGAGCACTCAGGGTTGCTTAACAAAAACGAGTACGGAGCTTGTTCTTACTTCTGACATGATTAGTGGACTGGTGTCTGTATCCTTATGTTATGGATATTTCACTAAATGGAATAGTCCCAAGTGTTGGCACCTTGTTCACATCTGTGTCACGTCAGCAGATCAGTAGGTGAGCAGTCAGTACTTAGGTGTGGCCTGAAGTGCAGTATGGGTGAGGAAAACCTAATGAGTGTGGTGTGAGCATGAGTGTGTTCTGTCAAATCCATTGAAAAATCAAATGCAGAAAAGTCCACAGGAGGCTCTGCAATAAAACCTCCTCAGATTATTAAAATATCTTTAATTTTACACATTTTCTTCATTTCAGCTTCTTTTGTTTTCACTGCACGTTTACAATTGTTGCAACAATTCGTGTTGCTGCATGAGCCATATATTTTTAGATATTGCTGGCAATTTCTCCTGAAGAGGCAGTACGGAAAGATTGATCATCTTTTTAGTGTGAGGTACTGATCCTCTGGAGCAAGGATCTGTTTGTAAAGACTTCAAGTGGAGGCTTAAACAAAGGTAGGCTCTCCAGTGGGTTTGTGAGTGTTACATACCTTTCTGCTGTTTAAGTATCACTAATTTAGTCCTTCAATTTGAATATAATTTTATCAAAAAGTTATTTTTTTATCTGTTGCTCTCAGTCTGAAGTAAGATAAAGTAAAATGTATTACAACTGAAGCAGATGAGTCATCTTCCATTGTGATAGGAAATGTGATAGGAAATGGTGATCTTTTGGATGAACTGGGAAATCCTGATAGCATACAGTGAATGTCTGAACATCACTAAACTTAACATTTGGCTTAGTATGTATGTTGGCTACATAGTCTTAATGAGCACCTGGATGCAACTTTCCTGTAAATGAAGTCTTCAGTGATGAAACAATGAATGTTTAAGAGATTAGCATCATTGTAGAGAGGTAGACATAATCATTCATATCAGCACTGAATCTTTTGTTTTCTTCTTTTGTGCTTTTTTACCAGTTATGAAAAAAAGTCTGGATTTTTAATATATAACTAGTTGTGTTATATATGTATGTGTACACATACAGCATTTTCCTGTCTGTATAGCAGTCAGAGCCATTCTTTTATGTTTGATGACAGAGCACATTAGGAATCAAAGGTCATGCTTTGAGACTTTAAATATCTCCCACCTCTCAGCAATTCCTTGCATTTACCTGGGATTTCATCATCTCTTCTGAACTTCAGTTTTCCTGTCAGTCTTTCAGACGCAGATAACTTTTTGAGCCCAAAATCTGAAGTCACATCCTAAATGGAAACTACTGTTTTGAAGGTTTGTAGACTCCTTTCAAATACTTTGATAACTGTGTGAGCAGAGATAATTAGCTCATTAGTGATATTGCTAACTGGAAAACCAGGAGAGGTCAGTGAGAAGCCTGAACATCAAGCAAAATTTTATACTGGTTCTTAACTACGGTATGTGGCATCTTTTCATAGTTTTCAATATTGTGAACTTCTAGACATCAGTCTTATTCTGTAGCTGTTCTACCTCATGGTACAGAAAGTCTGAAAAAGGCTAAGTAAGAGCAGAAAGGAAAAAAATGCCTGCTGGTTCATATATCTCTCTCTCTGAGGACAGAATAGCAGACATTATTTTCACTAATAAGTTCTAGGACTGACGAGAGTAAAATAAACTTAACCAGAAACTGTGAAGAGACAGGAAAGCTTCCTTTTGGCTGTTTACTCCAGCTGGTTAGAGCAATGCACTCAAGAATACCAGCAGCTTTCAGAGAGGTGGGGATAGGTAATAAATATGTCACTGGTGGAATTACCTGTGATTTCATTCCTCATCATTCACCCCTACTTACCTGTTCCACGCCACACATATGCTACACATATGTAGCACAGCACTGATGTTTTCTCTTTGGGTTAATCCATGAGAACACTTCAGTGTGTCCTGAAGTACCCTGTTGAATGGACTTTTACACAGTAGAAACTACAAAAATCTTTGTTGGCAAAAAGATACTTTCCTTTTCTTACATGTCATAGCAACACAGTTTTCTAGGGTGTTAAATTCAAGGACACCTAGAGATATGTTCACAAATAAATACACTTCTGATGTTTTTGTTGGGTTTTGCTTTATTTTTTACTTGTCTGAGTAAATCTTCATGCTCTCTATTTCCTCTTTTTATGAGTAGTCTCATTCTCAGATGAAAGAAACTCAGGATTAAATAAAAAATATTCCAACAACTTTCAAGTTTTCCTGTCATTGAACTGGTGTCATATTCATAATACTATCTAAGCTGCTCTGAAGGTAAGAGGTAAGGAGGGAGAACTGTACTGAGACAGCTCTTTAGTGAATTGCACACCATAGGAAGCAATACAACAGCTGCCAACACCAAACTTTCAATACAGTGTATGCAGGTTAACGCCCCAAAGGCATGTTTGACTTCAAAGACACTTTTGAAAGAACCTTAGTCTTAAAAATCTCACCCAGTGGCTTGCTCTCTTTTTGACAATTTGGTAAAAATTATATTTAGTCAATGTTGTAATTTTTGGGTCCTTTTAGTAATCCTTTTACAATCCCAATAATAGTCTTTTTCCAAAGCAAGAAAAAACCTATATCTTGAAGCTAATGTTGTCACTCTTTAACAGCAACTGTATTTAGTATATCATCATATTCAAAATGCATCCCAGATCTTTTCTTTATACTGCACTTGCTGATGCTGACCTTAAGATTGCTGTTGGTTATTTTTAATGAGGCAAGAAAGAGTCCATCAATTTCCCGCAGCAAATTCCATCATAAATAATTTTTTTTTTTTTGTGATTACAGTTGGTATATATCTAGAATTGCATGTGATAGTGTATGAAGGAATTATTCAGTAACTGAACTAGGATTATATGGACTACTGTCTTGAGGAACTATTTGGCAATCAGACTTAAAATTCTCCATGGAAAGCTGTGCATCTGAGCAGATACTATTCATAAATGTAGCAAGAACTAATATTTCCACTTGAGGACTTTTCTAGTTATTTAACAGTAGTAGCATTCTCTTTACAGATTTTTAAATTTATACTGATCTAGGCATAGGTCAGTAGATGGGTATATTAGGTACTTGCTTGTCTGCCAGTAGTATAATTTGGACATGAAACTACCCTGTAGCATACCTTTGCAAGCTGCTGATTACAAGAAAAAGAGCCAAAGTAGTAACCAGGTAGTAAAAATCGGTTGCCACTATAGAGAGGGGAATGGAAATCTAAGTTTAGTTTTATCTGGTCTTTGTACCCTTCTGTTTTCTCCTTTGTTTTCTTGTTAATTCTCTCTGGGTTTCATTTAATTAGGAATATGAAGTTCCTTCGATCTTTAAATACTTTTCTACCTATATTAGTACATTCTGTGTAAAAAGTTTGCTAAGGATACAGGGCTTATGCAATCATGATGTTTCTGTCTTCTAACTTTTTCTGCAATAAATTTAAATCTTTTGGGTAACTTCCAGAAATTTGACAGACAAGGATAAATCTGAAATTTATTGCATTTATGAGATCCTAGGATAGTTCACATGTCAAGGGGCCTCGGGTGGTCTCTAGTTTAACCTCCTGCTCAAAGCAGGGCTAGCCAGGGGTTCAGACCAGGTTATTCAGGGATTTGTCCAGATGGATCTTGAAATCCTCCAGTGAAGGAGACGGTACAGCATACCTGGACAACCTGCAGCACTGCTGGGCTGTTTTAAGAAAACTTTTCCTTATACACAGTGCAAACCTTTCTATTTTCACCTTTCCCCTGTTTTCTCTCATCCCTGTTTCACACTGCTGTGAAGAGCCTGACTGTGGGAACATCAGCACTGCTGAGTTGCTGTTAGATCTCTCAGATCTGTCTCTTAAGCACAATAAACAGGCACAGTCCTCTCAGCCTATTCTCACTGGGCAAGTGCTTCAGTTCGGACCACCATGAGTGGCTTCCACTGACCTTGCTCAACTTTGTTAATGGCTTTCCTGTTCTGGGGAAGAGAGGGGGCAAATCTGGCCCAGCTTTTGTCAAATCTGGCAAATCTGGCATACAGTCTAATGAGTACTAACTAAGGTCACTTTTTACATTTCCTCTATGTTCTGTAAAATAGGCAACCTGATAGAGGATAATGGTCATAAAGTCCAGCAATAAAAAATACCTGCATCATGAATGAAACTTTGAATGGACGCTGCATTTTTAGATGTGCCCAACTTGAAAAGACCTTCAGTGCCTTATGGGACATCACAGAATCTAATCATAAGGGAAGAATCTGTACAAGACTTGATTTTATCAATATGGTTGTTTTCAGTAGTCCCCCAATATAATTACATGTTATACATAAAAGTAATTTTTTTTGTTTTGATCTGTAACATTGCAAATAAATGTTTTCCCCTCCTGAGAAACACTAAATCCTTCTCGTACTGTGCCTGATTCCGCATGTCTCCAGAATTCTTTTTGACTTTCAGAATTCTTCCTGAACATTGTTTTACTAGCCACTTTTCTTGCTTTGAGAGCCAAGGTGATTCAGCTCAAATTAATACAGATGCAAAGCTTTCGGTGATTTTGAGTGTAGACAAATTCAGTTTGTATCTGTCTACAGCAGATGACATAAACATGTAGATTTGACCCACAGTTATCTAACAGGTATTAAACTCATCATTGGCAGAGGTATTTCCTTATTTGTGTCTGATGTAATAAGAATTACTCCCTTATCCTCCCTGAATCATCCCAACTTGCTGTGCGAGTTAATGAGTACATGTACATGAAGGCAAGGAATGTTGTTAATACAATACATGAATGTGTTCCTGGGTGAATGTAGTGAACCAGTGGCTAATTTTTCAGTGCTCATGGCTCACTGTACTGTCATTATAATGCCTCCCAACTCCTGTTAGGCACTCAATATTTTTACTTTTATATTACCAATTCTTAGGGGTTTGGATGTTGTTTTCATTACTGGAAACCTCTTAGGATGACTCTTCTCATGAGTTTACTTCATTTTAACTTGTCCAACTGGTTTTATTGAGCCATCTGCTTTTTTCCTGTCTCAAAATCTAATAGCCCTGCTTTCAATTAAAATATAGCATCTTAGACAGAAAATGAGCCTTCATGTATGTTTTCAGTATTTTCTGTTTCTAAAAATATGCTGGGATTTTTGTTAACATTGTAAGTATTCAGAGTTCCAACTGTGCAATTTTTTAATAAACTTTATATTAAAAAAGCTCTCTTCAAATCAGACCTGTCAGTGATTTAGCGATTGTTATTTTTCTCTGGCATTGGCTCATTCTTTCTCTTGCAGTTCAAACATTCTTTCATTAACCTGCAGAAAAAGTGTACTTTTCAGAGTACTAGACAAGCTTGATACACATAATAATACATGCATGCAAGAAGTTGGTGATACTCCCAATCTGGAAATCATTCCCATTAATAGAAATACATGATTTTTTCAGAGGGCCTGACCTTGTTAACAGCAGCCCATGATTCTTTATTGAAGCAGTGCCAGTACTGCAAAGGCAAGAAAACCCAGATAGGTAGGTGCAAGGTAGGCTGCAGAATTCCTTTAAGTGGGAGGCAAATGTTGACAGCAGAAAGGAATGTGTAGATTTAATTTTTTGGTGGGTTGGACAGACTGACAAGAAGAACATAATTTTTTGAAGAGTTTTGACATGACTCTTATGTGTAGCAAAAGGATGTTTTTACTGTGGGATGCCTAATTTTAATAGAAAAAATATATTCATGACAGAAGTTTTGTAATAGGTGTCAAGAACTTTGAAGAGAAATATAATTAACATCATTTTATTGGCGCTGTAAGAGTAAAGCAGAGAATATTGAAAAAGAGCTACTAACTTAGCTTTCTATTTTATCAATCCATGAAGGAAAAAGAAGCTGCTGCCCTCAAAAAAATCCACTTAAGTGGGCTGACACTATTTCCAGAATTTTACAGCTCAGAGTCTGGAGATAGCTGAAGACAAATTTTCATAGGGAATAGTATCTCTAAAAACATATAGGTAGAAATGTCTTTTTGTCTGTGATACTTCTCTAGTGGGGACCTCTTTTTACGTGACTGAAATATGCACATTTTCTTGCAATTAAGAGGGATGAGATATTATATTTATAGTATGTGTATTGTAAAGAAGCAAGTGCAAGAATACTGTGTTAATGGCAAAAGGCAAAAAATGAGGCATGTTAGAGGATTGATACTGGATGAGGTAGTTGAACAGCTCTGTGTCCTCCTGCTTTATTAAGTTAGCTCAGAGCAAAAGTGAGTGGAAAATATATGAAGTTCCTTCTCAAAATGCTTTATTTTCTCTTTTTACCTGAGATCAGTGCTCTTAGTGCAGAAAAGGTGACATTGAGATCCTTGTGTTTGTGCTCTCTGGAGGAATGCTGTTGATTCCGGACACTATTTCCGCTGGTGTAGCGGCTTGATGCTGGCTGGATGCCAGGCACCCATGAAAGCTGCTCACGCTCTCTCCTCTGCAGCTGGACACAGGAAAGAAAATTTAACAAAGGGTTCATGGCTTCAGATAAGAACCAGAAGAAAACACTCATCAATTACCATCAAGGGCTAAACGGGCTCAGCTTAGAGATATGAAGTGAACTTATTGCTAACAAAATCAGAGCAGGATAATGAGAAGTAAAATCAAATCCTTTAAAACACCTTCTGTCTCGTCTTGGGTCTCCCACGGGGTCACAGCCTCCTCTCAAGCATCCACCTGCTCTGGTGTGGGGCTCCTCCCAAGGCTGCAGGTGGATCTCTGCATCCCCATGATCCTCCATGGGCTGCAGGGGCACAGCTGCATCACCATGGCCTTCACCACAGTCTGCAGAGGAATCTCAGCTCTGGTGCCTGCAGAATCTCCTCCCCCTCCTTGTTCACTGATCTTGGTGTCTGCAGACCTATTCTTCTCTCATATATTCTCACCCTGCTTTTCTCTAGCCACAGTTACAACTGCCTCACCGTTTTTTGTTTTGTTTCTTCTTAAATCTGTTATCACAGAGGCATTTGCCACTATTATAATTGGCCCAGCCTTGGCCAGCAGCACATCTGTCTTTGGAGCCAGCAGGGATTGGCTCTGCTGGACACTGAGGAAGCTTCTGGCAGCTTCTCACAGGAGCCACCCCTGTAGCTGCCCCTGCTTCCAAAACCAGGCCATGCAAACCCAATACAGCAGGTCACAAAATGCTGTATTGCCTGTAACTTTCTGTAAGCAGCAGCACATGTTCCCCTGCACCAGGAACACAGTCTGCAGCCAGCAGCAAAGCTACCTACCAAAGTCGAGTATTAAAGAACTGCCCGCTCTGCCTCAGGACGGTGCTTGGGCTGCCACCAGTGCCGGGGACCATCCTGGGGCAGATGGGTGACACTGAGGTGTGTTGGTATGTTCCAGGTCTCGGAAGGATGGCGACTGACCTTTCTGACATGTGCAGGATACTCAAAAGCTGTGTGGCTGTGGTCCTGGGCCACCATCTCTCAGTGACTCTGCTTGAGCAGGGGAGGTTGGACCAGATGACCTCTGGGTGTCTTTCCTGCCTTCACTGTTCTGGGGTTCTGTGACTCAAAACACAGTCAAGCTAAGAAAGCACCTCCAGATTTCATGACATGGGAAGGTTTGAATGGTTCTATATGCTCATGAAGAGCCAGGTTTGTCTCCCAGATGTCAATTGTCCATGTGGCAGCCACCTGTTTTTTTTTCCTTCCGAGTATTTATTAGGCATTGCACTGAAAACTAACAAGCTAAACACAGGTGTGAGGGGTACAATGAGTGCAACATGTCAGTAAAGGCATTGGTTCTGGTTTTGTAGCATGTGTTGTAGGTGATAGCCTAGTTTTCGCAGTCAGCAAGTCACAATTTACAACTAAAGCAGTTGGCTGCATGTCAATGCTGTGAGCCAGAAAGTTGGCAGCTTGATCCTCACCTGGACTCCTTCATGCAACTGTCTTAATGCGTCTGTTCTGTGGTGATCCTAGCCATGTACTGACACGAGGACTGTTCAACAGTAGAGGCCAACTGTAGTTAAATACAAAAATTGAATACACTTTGTCTTGCTCCAGTAACGAATATATTGTATTGCCTCTGTCTTTTGAGAAGACTCCTCTTTTTGCACCAGTCTTACTTGAAAGTAACAGTTCTTGGTACACCATTGTTTTTTGATGACTTTGGTAGTCTTTGGCCATGGTCTGAAGAGCCTCTAGCCTTTACAGCCACTCTGGGCATTAAACCTGAGGCTTTGCACAGGGAATACCACATGGGCAAATTTCTCTGTGAAGGCTTTTGGGGTGATTTTTAAAGTCTCTAAAGAAGGAGCAGAAGGAAAAGCTTTTCAGAGGCTCTCTACCAGGCATTAGATTTGAATTGGCATTATAGCCAGTGCCTTTGTGACAGAGTAATTGTAAATTGACTTCACTTTTCACTGCTACCTTGTGAGAAGAGTGGTAACAAAAGTTATTCTGGGGGTTGTTTGGGCTGTAAAAGATAAGAAAACAGGTGTGGAAGGACAAGAGATTTCCTAATAAGCCATTGGTGTCTTTGGTACCAGGGCAAAAAGTAGAAAAAGTTGATCGCACTGTGGAAACCCAATATAAGGAGTAAAGGCACCCCCATACAAAATGTTCAGTATCCCATTTTATAGACAAGTGAGTAACATAGAACACGATGATAAAAGCAGCAATCAGGTTTCATGCCTGTTATCCTCCTAACCAAAAAAGGCCTTGCAAGTATATCTTTAGATTTTCAGACACATTTTGTGGTGAAGAATGTGAATCCAAGCCTGAGCATTGGATTTGACTTTATTTTTGCAATTGTTACTAGGAACTAGTTTTGTCTTAAATAGTGTAATTCCCGACACTGGTAACAGGGCATACAGTAGTTCCCTTGTTGATAGGGTGAGCTACCAGGCTTGTGCCCGGCAGGGCTGAGGGACCTCCACGGGGATCAGTTCCTTGCCATCTGTGGTTCAGTGAAAGAAATCCGGCACCCCTGCCTATGGTGCTCACTACACCCCAAGGAGGTTGGGATGTCCTGTTCGGGTCTTAGAGCTCGTCCCTCATCATGTTCCATGCTCCTTAGACTCTCCTGCAGTGTTTGGTACCATGTGCTGCAGGACCTCCCCCAGGATCGGCTCCTTGACGTCTGTGGTTCGATGAAAGAAGCTTGGCATCCTTGCTGATGGTGCTTACTCCTCCTTGAGGAGGCGCGGATGGCCTGTTCAGTCCTTAAAGGCTGTGCCTCATAGTGTTCCATCCTCCTTGGATTCTCCTTCAGGGACAGTGTGCTGCAGGACCTCCCTAAGGTTCGGCTCCTTCTCACCTGCGGTTCTTCGTAAGAAACCCGGCGTCCCTGCTGTTGGCACCTGCTCCTCCCTGAAGAGGCACGGATGTACCATTCTTGCCTTAGAGCTCGTCCCTCGTCGCGTTCCATCTGCCTTAGGTACTCCCTTGCTTGCCTGGCAATGCTGCATGACCTCTGCCGGGATCGGCTTGTTGTTGCCTTCGGTTCCATGAAAGAAACGCGGGACTCTTGCTGACGGTGCTTACGCCTCCTTGAGGTGGGATGGACGCGCCGTTTGGTCCTTGGAGCTCGGCCCCTGTCACGAGCAGTGCCCTGAGCCCTGCTCTGCCACCGTCTCCTGCTGCTTGAGTGGTTTGTACCCCGGGCCTGCTGGACCCTGCTGCAGCCATCGTGATGCCGCCTTGGATATCTGCTTCGGCTCTTCTCTTGGGCCCTGCCACGGCTGCCGCCACAGCTCCGGCCACGGCTGCTGCCAGGGCTTCTACTGTAAGGCTCATGGTGCTGGCATTCTGAGGAATGAGGCCACCACCTTTCTGCAGAGCGGGGACTGGCTCGCCCTCCTTGAGTATGGCTGGCAGAGCTGATGGACTCCCCGATGGAGTACACCTCAGCGTTACTGTCTCCCACCACGTGGAATGTGTGTGGGAAAGACAATTGGCATATCAGGTCCTCTGCTCTTCTACAGAAGCACTCCGCCATGCAGTAAAAACAGAAAGGATGCCGACGCCAGCTCACGGAGGCTTTGTCGTTAGTGGTGTCCAGGCAGATTGGGCACCTTAGGCTCTCTGAAGCACCTGGACGTGCAGCATGCGGCACCTGGCTGGTGCTGGCAGCCGAGGAAGAAGTGCCACCTTCTGCCCAGTCTTCCTCCAAGGCCATTTTGCCCTGCAAACCAAAGCGATAAGCTGATATGTCCCCTGGTGCTGGGGACACAGTCCGCAGCCAGCAGCAAAGCTACCACAGTTGAGCGTTAAAGAACTGCCCACTCTGCCTCAGGACAGCACTTGGGCTGCCACCAGTGCCAGGGACCATCCTGGGGCAGATGAGTGACACTGGGGTGTGTTGGCATGTTCCAGCTCTCGGAGCAGGATGGTACCTGACCTCTGATATGTGCAGGCAGGAGCTGGGAGGCTGGGAAAGGGATTCCTGGCCTCTCAGCAACTGCAGCCACAGCCTGTGTGCATGGCAGGTCGGGACCAGCACCCCAGGCCCTTCCAGCATCCTTGTATAGCAAATCCTCTCTGTGCCCTCAGAAAGCACCAAATGGGATGGGGGTCCTTTGTCCCCTCACCTACAGATGTCTGTCACCAGTGGAGGAGGCCACACACTGTGGCCTTTTCAGGGCTTCCCCAAGCATCCAAAAAGCTTGTGTCAGGTGTCACAATGACTTCCTTGTGACATCATGGGGCTTTCAGGGACCACACACAGAAGACACAAGCTCCAGCCCCAAGGAATAAAAACTTCCAAGATAGCTCATCTTTTATGAGTGCCCCACTATCAAGCAAAATCCTAATGTCATATTTTTCATATAAATTCACAGGTTTCACTGATCATGTGCAGCCCTATGTTCTGTTTTAGAAATAACCCATCTCCAGGCATTTCTTACTCCTCAGTCAACTTTGCAGGTCAAGAGAGACGATTCTCCACTGGAGCAGTCTGTCCAGTGTGGGGCTCCCCAGCACAAGTAGAGATGGACATACTGGAGAGTGTCAAGTAAGGGTTCACAAGCATGATGGAGAGTCTAGAGAGTCTCTCCTATGAAAAAAGGGCTAAGAGTGCTGCCTCCAGGCTGTTCAATCTGGTGAAGGCTCCGTAGGGGATCTTTTCCAACGTGTATCAATACCTGAAGGGAAGGTGCAAAGAAGACAAGCCAGGCTCTTTTCAGAGGTGCCCAGTATCCAGAACTTCCCTCTGAACATTGGAGAACATTTTTTCACTGTGAGAGTGACCAGGCACTGTCAGGGTGCTTGTGGACTCTCCCTCCTCGGAGATGATACTCAAAAGCTGTGTGGCTGTGGTCATGGGCTCGCTGCCACTGCTCCGTGGTGGAAATCTGATGTCCCCATTGTCCCTGCTGCCTTCTGCTGCAGTAATCTGTGTTCTGTAGTTCTGGGTTTACGGCCTGGCCCTCATCACAATCCCTCCTCATCTGCTTTTCTCACTGTGTTTAAGGACCTCCCCTGAAATGGGCTCTCTGTTGCCTTTCATTCCCTGGAGGAAACTTGACTCCCCACTGCTGTTTCATACTCCTCCCATAATAAACTGGGACTAGCTCTGCTGGGTTTAGAGTTCTGCCTTCCTCATGGAGTGAAAGCAATTGAAGTGCCACAGCTTCTCTCAGTCTTGGTATATCAGCAGACTCTTGTTCACATAAGTCTGGTAGGCCCAGCTGGATAGTCTTTCATTAAGTTTAGCGAAGATACCATTTTCATTCGAAATCTTCCATGTATTCTCAGTCAAAAACTAAGCACAAAACTGGGAGTGGTTGCAAGGGGTGGTAGATGATTCAAAGATGAGCATTTTGTCCTAATCTTGAGTACCTCTCCCTACTGACCAAACAGACTTTTAGGTATCTTCAGTTTAGTTGTGTTTAAGGCCAATGGCATGCTGGCTAATACCAACAACAGTGTGGCCAGCAGGCCAGAAGTGATTGTCCCCCTGTACTCAGGACTGGTGAGGCTGCACCTTGAATCCTGTGTCCAGTTCTGGGCCCCTCACTACAAAAAAGACATTGAGGGGCTGGGGGGTGTGAAGAGAATGGCAACAGAGCTGAGGAAGGGTCTGGTGCACAGATCTGATGAGGTACAGCTGAGGGAGGAGGTTATTTAGACTGCAGAAAGGGAGACTCAGGGGGGACCTTATTGCTCTCTTCAAGTACCTGAAAGGAAGCTGTAGCCAGGTGAGGTTTGGTTTCTTCTCCCAGGCAAGTAGTGACAGGATGAGAAGAGCCTCAAGCTATGTCAGGAGAGGTTCAGGTTGGACAGCAGGAACCATGTCTTCACAAAAACAGTTATTAGGAATTGGAACGGATTACCCAGAAAGGTGGTGAAATGACTGCCCCTGGAAGTATTTAAAAGATGTGTAGATGTGGCACTTAGGGATGTGGTTTAGTGGTGGACTTGGCAGAACTCAATTAACAGCTAGACTTGATCACCTTAAAGTTCTTTTCCAGCTCAAACTTCTGTGGTTCTAGTGAAATATATGTGTACATGTAGATTCACTTTCCCCACTTGCCTTTTAGAATTACCTCATTTAGTACTGTGTTCGCAATACATCAGGGAAATTCCTTATTTTCATTTAATACTTACAGTGCTTGTAACACTTCTCCCTCTTTATGTGCCTTTGTATTTCCCCTCTGTACCCCCATAGCACAGCCCTTTGTATAATTTGATCTGATCTATTTTCAAAGAACTTTGTATCTATTAAAATCTGTATCTATTAAACCTGGCCCGAAAGAAGTATTTTACTTGCTTAAATTGATGCTTGCTGCTTTGAGATTAATCTTCCACTGAGTGCAGCATAACACATTTTTTTCCATGTATTCAAGTATTTTACGATAATGAAATGTTCTTCTGGTGCCTTTAGTGATTGTAAATAACTTTTTAATCCTAAATTAGTGAATGTGTATCCCATCTGAGGTCTTTTAGGTGTGTTCTCTGAAAGGTTTTTAAAGAGCTTGTAACATTAGAGAACTGTCTGCTGATGCAGGGTTTAAATAAATTACTTGATCTCATAAAAGGAGCATAAACATTTATTAACAAATCAAGACGTGGGCTGTTCTCTTCAATACATTTTTCATTATACTTGTTGGAAGTCAAAGAAACTTGTATATGAATGTTAGAGCGTGCTGTCGTTGTGTTACTCCTTTCCACTCTCACGTTCCAGTCCTTGAAGCAGCATGTTTCTGAGACCCACAGCTGTCCTTTTTTAGCTATAATTCAGTTATAATTAGCTCATTATAAGCATTGCCATTTTCTGTGCTGTCAATGTCACTGCTGCAAAAGCAGCTTTTTCAATAGTATCTGCACTCTCAGGGAGCTCTCAGGCACCGTCTAAGATGTTCTTTGCAGGATGATGAGTTCAATTATTTGTTGCCATTCATTGTTTATAGAACTTCAGGGAATAAAGAATTCAAAACTATTCTACCTGAATATATTTTGGTCTATTTTTTTGGTAAACTCTACAGAGTGTTCTACATACTAGCAATTTTATATATATCATGATTTTTACTGCATTTCTTAATTGAAGAATCATTTTATGCAAGAGTTAACTTTATTTCTTACCTTATTTTGTACAACCTTTAACTAATTGGGAAATATTTGAATGGAAACTCAGTAACAACATGAAGTTTCTTCAGTTTTCAAATACTTGTACTGAAAGTTAGCCATTGCAGTTAGAATCCAGCTTAATTCTGGCACATCACATTTACAAAAAGCATCAAGCTGATGATGTTATCCCCTTTAAAAGACTGATAGCTGGATTTGTGAGCCTCATCTGTTCCTGCTCCTGCTGAGATAATTCAGCTTCCTTTTCAGCTGGGAAAGAATTAGTTGCAGGGTGTCATCTGTGGACTATCACCTCTGCCTCTCAGCACTGCTGACGGTCCAGGTTCTCTTAAAGACCACAGTCCCTGTCACGCAAGTGTGAACAGCACAGGCGTGCAGTGCGCAGTCTGTACAGTCATGTGTGAGTTTAACTTCCTAAGATGACAAGTATGTCACTGATTGCTCTTCTTCTCAATATTTTTCAGAAATGGAAAAATTTCAGGGTTCGGAAGGCAAGAAGGAAGATGAAGAAAAGAAATACCTTGATGTTATTAGCAACAAAAACATAAAGCTGTCAGAGAGAGTTCTGATCCCTGTCAAACAATATCCAAAGGTACTGTAAATCTAGTCTATCACTTGTTTAATATTTCTGAATAGAATGATGAAAAAGTTATACACTTAACTATTTTTATTGAGTCATAATATGCAGGCTTTGTGATATTTAAAAAAAAAAAAAAAGAAATTAAGTTCCTGTTTAAATTTACCTGTTAGTGTGTATGTTTTAGCTTCTGTTTCAGGGCCTTTCAGAAAAGCAATTAAAGTGAATGAGATTTTCTTCGACTTCAAGGAGGTTTTTTAGATGGTCCTTAAGCAAACTGTTGAGGGTTTTTCTCAGAGTTGCTTTTCGTCACATGTATCATCCTTTTAAAAAATAAAATACCAGTTACCAAAGAAAAAAAAGTTTCAGTAACTCTGACAAACTTCATCATAGAAGAGTTGGGGGATTTTCTCTGGTGTAATAAGTTTTAAAAGATCAGGTGTCAGGATTACTGGAGGCTCTGACTGACAATGTTCAGTGCTGTTTATAAAAATCAACTGTCTTCATACTTCAGATTTTCTTATTATTTCTTATTGCTGCATACTCTAATTTAGAAAAAGGACTTAATTTCTGGCAAAATTCAGCTGCTTGTTGGAAGTTTTAGTGTTTATTTTTCATAAGAGAATGTTGATTTTTTGGAACTTGGGTGTTTGTTTGGTTTTCTTGTATAGTTTTTTATTTTACATAAACAGTTGTTCTAATAGTATTCATACAGAAATAGTAAACATCTCCATTTGTCTCCAGAATATTTTTTCCTTGCTGATTAATTATCACATGGTATTTGGTTCACCATTAGCCTTGATTACACTCTCAGCTTTTTGCTTTATACTTTCATCAGAGCAATAAATTACAACTGGTAAAAACCTTATCAAACAAAATGAAAGGTGTAAAAAAATTGAGATTCAATGATTCCAGCTGACATTTACCTCCTGACTAGTGAATATAAAACTGAGATAATGTAATAATCCAAATGGTAAAGACCTTAGAAACACATACAGTGCTATAAGGAATTACTTTCTTGCTGCATTGCCTTGATTTGTGGTATTTTGTGTAAATGCTGTAGGTGACCTGAAGCTCTTAGTCAGGATTTAATATTGCTGTAACTTCATAGCAGCAGTGTGATAATTATTCAGAATACTGTTTAATGAAGATAGTAGAATGAAAGACAAACTATTTGAAAGACAAAATGCTATCATCTATCCAATATAGCACCTGAATATTATGAAATTAGCTCCATTTACTTTAATGAACTTGTCATATTAATGAGTAGTAAAAGATATAAGGCATTTTTTACAGCTTTTGAGCAGCGAAGCAAAAAAGATCAGTATGATGGAAATGAAATACTTACTTAGGAATGCAGAATAATCTCTTGCAAGGTTTCTGTAGTTGATTTGCTAGCAATATTCTGTGCTTGGCATGGAACTATTCCCAGAACTGCAGGCTTCCTGATAGCATCTCTAGTAACCATCTTTCAGAGATTGCATTTGCCATTTGTATCAAACTGCTGATTGCTGTGATCAAGTATCTTGTCTTTTCTTGACAATTGTATACATTAGTCAAATGAGTACACAGTGGTTGCTTCAGATTGCTTTATAAATAAAAAAGTAGAAAATAAAAAGGATTAATTTTATATATTTGGTGGAATATTGTAATAACAGCTGATCAGACTTGTATTTATAAACAGTTAAGATAATTACAGTATGATTTCCCTTGAGAGGCATTTATATCAGTCATTCATTATTTGCCAATGAGCTTTTTTGGGCAGTGCTGGGTAAGCAGTGTTCTGTAAATCTGAAGAAAGTGTCCAAGTGTATAAAACTTTGAAAACAAAATTCTGCCCAGTTTAAAACCACCTGAAATTACAGTTTACAGGCTCTCTACTTAGGAATAAGGGCAGCTCTTGGAAGATGATTCCTCTTACTTAAACTGCATGTAGAAATATAAATTGCTCCAAGGGAACCCTTGGCATAAAAATTTATGGTGATCTCTAGGCTAAGCTTCAATGACAGCTGTAGACTCAGCAGCAGCATTTTAAGGTTTGAACAAAAGTTAACATAAAAGGCTTCTTGTGGCTAAACAGTTCTTGAAGTTGCAGAAATAAGTATTACGAAATTGTCTCTGCTCAAGTGTCCACAGTCTGGTGCAGACAACAGGAAAAGAATCTGAAAAGCTGTGATTAGCAACAGCTGTCTTGTGTTGGCAGCTCTGGTAAAAACCAGCCTCTTTTCTCTGCTCTAAAACAAGGATCCAAAATAGAGATGGGTTGTTAGTTGATACTTCAGCAATGATATTTTCTGAGATAGTTATCTTAAATACCAGCAGCACAGGTAAAAGCAGCATCTCATTTGCACACACTCTACTGTGCAGCAGGTATTTTTAATGCAGTCAAAATTTCTCTTGAAGCAGTGGTGCTATGTCTTGCATTTGTTGATCCTTCTCTCTGTCCCATAATGCCTTTTTTTTTTTTTTTACTTTCATGATATGTGAATTCTGACTAAGACTTGCATGAAAATACCTCAGGGTTTGTTCAGAAAGACTTTGGCACATATCAGTTGAATGTTGTATTTCAGATACATCATATATGGGAAGAGAGTGGCTTATTAAAAAAAAAACGACAAAAGAAACAGAAATCTGAAATTATCTTGTTGCTGAAAAGCAGAAGTGACAGTTCAGAGGCTTGGTGGGGAACTTTGTCATTTGCATGGCAATACAGATTTTTGTCATTTACTTTACAGTAGTTTGGCTTCTGTTGTTTTTCATAGTTGCTACCTTTTTCTGTGACAACTTGTTTAAAGGAGCATCTAAACCGGGCTTTGCAAATTTGTTCCTTTGCACAGTTTAGGAATTTGAGAGCTTTTTTAAAGCCTTAACTTTATGTAGCACATAAAATAGCAAGTTTTTGTTTGCAAACTTTTCCAGTACACATTGTAAATTAAAATGTTGTTGACTTCGGTGAAGTTCTGCCTGCTTTATTCCTGGCTTCAGCTTAGCTGGATTTCAGCCATTAAGGAAGGGCTCAGTTTGTTAATTTCTTTTGCTTTCTGTGAATGCAGATATATGAAATAGCTGACAAGTCAAAAATAAACAGCATGTGCATAAAATTCTCAAATATTGCAGTGCATCTGTCTTGGTTTGACCTCAGGCAGTGACCAGGCACTGTGCAGATACTCACTCGCTCCTACAGCAGTGGGATGGGAGAGTGACAGAACAATGACAGTGGGTTGAGACAAGACAGTTTAATTGCTAAAGCAGAAGTTGTGCATGGAAGCAAAGCAAAACCAGAAATGCCTTCACTGCTTGCCATGGTTGGGCAGGTGTTCAGCCATGTCCAGAGAGCAGGGCCCCATCACATGTAATGGTGACTTGGGAGGACAAATGCCATCACTCCAAACATCTCCTCCTCCTTGTCCCACCTTTCTACGCTGGGCAGGACACCATGTGGTTTGGGATATCCCTTTGGTATTTGGTGTCAACTGTCTCACCTGTGTCTTCTCCCAGCTCCTTGAGCACCCCCAGACTCCTCTCAGATCAGGTGGGGTGAGGAGCAGAAAAGCCTTGACACTGCAAATGCTCCTCAACATCAAAAACATCTTTAGGTTATCAACATTTTTTTCAGCACAAATCAAAAACACAGCCCCAGACTTTGAAGAAAACGAGCTCTACCCCAGCCAAAACCCGCACAGCATCTTCTACTATTTTAAAGATTCAGTGTTATATATTATTAGTTCGTAATGTTTCACGCTTCATAAGCTCATGACTTTAGGCAAATAACTTCTACAAACTCAGCAGTGCTGCAGAATTCATTGTGAAGGGTGAACTTTTCTGTTATTGTTCCATCTTTAACATCTAGCTCAGACAAGTAATATGATTTTTATTTAGCCTTCTCTTCGTTTCATGTTTTGTTTCTCTCAAACCTGATGGTTACTATTGTGCTTTCAAAGCAACTGTTGTCATATTAATCATCTGCAGGTGACTTGTGTGTTTAGCTTACTTTTAAGTGAGATAGGAAAAATAAGATATACTAATATGTCCATTAAATGGATTGACATGAAAATCGAAAATTTCAAAGGGGAGTGGGACCTGGACTGTTAAGTCAGCTGAATGAGTACCAGGACTTCTATCTGTGATTTATATTGCTCTAATGAAGTAAGTACCTTGTTGTTGCACAAGGCAGAAGGAACATTTGATCTGTCACTAATCCTGTAGATATTTCAGGAGACTAAAAAACCTCCAGTATTTTTAATAAGAGGAAACAGAGTTAAGTATCCATCTAGAGACTGGAGGTTTTTACTTGTCCTTCCAGTATTTTTTTTCTTCTGTGTAAGTCAAGAAAAGCCTTTATACTTGGCAAGATAGAAGAATTTAGATTGATGCCAAACTAAATGTAAAGATTTTACTGGTTCTGTATTTCAGCTGAGTTCTTTAATGACAAGCTTGAAGATTAGAAGGTAGAAAATTATTAATGTAAATTAATTGTATTGTGCTGAAATTGATCCTGTAAATAATTGTATAAAGAATTCTTTGTCATACAACTTGAAAGATTTCTGTCCCTACCTGGTCTTAATGAAATAACTGAACATGCATCTTTGCAACAAAATACTGCTTTTTACTTTATAATTGCATGGGAAAGTTTCAAAATTCCTTTTTAGCTGAGGCAAATTTAATTTTCATATTCAAGTGTAATTGTCACTCAGAATATCTGATCTGCACAACACCAGGAATAATAGGGCCAAAAACTTCTTTAGGTACTGAGTTTAATCTGGAATTTATTAGTATTTGATTTTTCATTAAATTTCTATTTCTGGAGTCACTCATATACAGAAAATTATTCCAAAAAGTTTATATAAAGTGTTTTAGTACTTAAGGTTCATAAAAAACTAATGAAAAGATACTTGAATAAATATTATTCAGTGGTGAAAGACCAGGCCCTATTAAGCACTCAGATATTAGAAGAAGGATCTTTGAGTTTTCTAATATTTCATTTCTGGTTTTACCAAATCCCCTATTAATGTATAGTTTCCATTTTGATCATTAATTATATTTCAAATATACCAGCAGAAATATTTCAAAATACAAATTATACTGTTTCAGTATTGTTGACTTCAAATAAATAGCTATAACCGATGTATTTTTCTTAAATCAATTCTGTATGAACTGTCCATCTAATTCTGAAAAGTGAAATCAAATATGTGGACACTTGAAGAGAGAAAAGTTGGAAAAGCAGTTATCTTCATTTTTGTTTTTCTCAGGATCTTCCTGTACTTAAGCTGAGACAAAAGGCAAAACCTCTCAAACCTCAAAACCTCATTCTACTTCTCCAAAATTTTCTTGTGAGTGGTGCAATTCTACTATTCAGCACAGTTTTTCAGTGTTTCTAATTGTACTCAAGACCCAAAATAGATATGAATCTTCTGTTACATTGAATGACAACAGGCATTTTGAAAAGTCAGACAAATACTTTAGCTGTACTTTCAGTGAAGTACATGAAAATATATCACACACAATTGTTTTTTCCTGACTTACTTAGGACCTATCTTTCATCCATCTCTCTACTTACCTTTTCCAGGTAAGTTCAGGAAATGAACCCTGAGTCTAATGCTTCTAGGGCCGATGCCAATCTTACAGAGCTCTTGAATGGTTACAGGAAATACCTTTTATCATATAAAAATAAATTCTGTCCCCATTTTCATTAAGGCTTTATTTGTTTTCGTAACATTGCTGCTGAAATCAGCTCCCACAGTGTTAGCTACCTTCTTTATCATGCTGAGAAACTCTGCTCTGTTCAGACCTCTTTAAAAATTGTTTCATAAAATTGTTCCTGCCTGCAAAGAAAAAAGTGTATTCCACATAGAATTTAGAGATTTTCCTTTCTATTTCATTTAACTATCCATGGCTGTATTAATCTTTAGCAATGTAATTAAAACAGCATTAACATAGTTAAAAACTAGTACAAAAAATATTTCCAATGTTAGGACTTCTTTCCCCTCCTTTGATTGCATGATTTTGAAAGAGTTTTCATGGGGTGTCTTTATTTATACATGAAAATACATAGTTCAGCCTTCATCCTTTACTGTTTTCCTCCTTTAGGCAGTAAATTGCTACTTAGTGATTTACTCGGACTTACTTAGTGCTATAGTGGAACGTGGTATTGCCTTCCAAATTTCAAGGCAGACTTTTAGAGTAATAATAATTTAACATTTTGCATTGCAGAGCACTCAAAGGCCGAAACTAAGATGGAGACACTCTTTGTAGCTAATACACTTAATAAATACACTGGTCTTTCTCCAAGGAGCTGACAATCTGGAGAACATGACCTAAGAAGAAAATGGGACAAATAAAAAGATCAGCAGGAGAAAGCTGGTAGCAACTGTGTGGAATAGAGACAAGTCCTAGCCACTCCCCAGTGGGAATGTTGGTCATGAGTCTTGCTTTCTAAGCCACCAAAACTCTTACATTCCTCTCTATTTTTCTTTATTTTTCCTATTTGATGGGGGGAAGAAAAATATAGCACCACTTTAATAAAATAATTTTGAGAGTGGGCAGGAATTCACCCTGCTTAAATGAGCAGTTCTAATCAGGAGCATAACTTCATCTTAATGATACTCTGGTTGTGTATGATTGATTGTGGACATGTGCTCTAACTACATCCAGAGATATTTGGGATTTTCTTTGCAATTACACCAGCATTGTTTCTTTCTCTGCTCTTTGTATTCATTGATGATTTGGGGGCTAAATTTTGTCTTCAGTATCATCAGTGCAAGTTCAGAGGAATCTGCTTTTGGAATCCGAGGGGAGTTCAGCAAGCAAGTCTGTTGGTGGTTTATGATAAGAAATAGAATCTAGCTCACTTCCACTTACCTGTGTTGCTTCCTAAGGACTAAAAAAGGTAGTGAACAGTAAAAATTAAACTTTGTGTCTAAGTACACAATGAATCAGATCTAAGAAAGCTTTCAAATAGGACCAGTGCTGCATGAGAACTGTAACACAAAGTATTGGTTACAGTGAGATTTATCACAGTACCCTTGACTTCAGCAGGAGCAGAACTAAGCCAGTGATGTGTACTGATAAAAAAGCTCACCTGTTGGCGATCAGTTTTGGATGACTTGTTACTACTTCTTCTAGCTTTTAAGAGGATTAGTTGCCAGTTACTTTAGTTAGCATGTGTAACATCAACATCTTCAAGTTGCAGGGCAGTAGAAGAAAAGACTTTTTGGCAAACTGATTCGATTACATGTCTGGGCTTTTCTATGTCCTTAAAAATTCAAGTTTAAAAAACTCTTAAGGTGTGCAAGCAATAATAGGTAGAATATTGTTGTGCTGTCAACATTGTTTCTAGCACAAATCCCAAACACAGCACCATCCTGTCTGTTATGAAGACAATTAACTTCAGTCAGCCATATCCAATACAGCTTTACCATTTGAAATGCTGCTGTCATATAGGATGTGAGACTTTCCTTATTTTAGTTGTGGTACTATTTAATATACATGTTTTTAATAATAATAATAATTTTTTTAATAAGGAAATGAATAAGTATAAATGTAAATATAAATATAAATGCCATGCTTTTTTAAAAAAAATGTTACAGTCTCCTTATGTGCTAGCAGGGAATGAAAGAACAGTAAACTGATAACTTTCAGCAAAGCAGTAGGGTTTAAATAAAGTTTTGGAAGCTTGTTAAAGTTGCTAATAAATATTTACTTCCTTTCAAACATTGGAAAAAAGATTGAATATTTAACAGAAAAAATGCACAACAGATGCTTTAAAATTACTGCAACAGGTAGTTGCTGGTCAATTTTTTCATATGCCTCCATTATTCTAGTCTGAACTGATCAAATGTATTGCAACTGCAGAATCTATGTGGGCTAATCAGTTCTTGAAAGCAAATATATTGTTTTGTCTTACACAAACACTCCTGAAGCATGTTTTCACCTCTTGAAGCTGAAGATGAAATCTGTTTTGTGGCTCTTCAGGCTTTTTTCTCTGTTCAAGTGGTGTTACAAGGTCGCTTCAAAATAGTCATTAATGTAATTTATAATAACTCTCATCTAAAGTTAGCTAAACTTTTTGAATATTGCTTATAAAATATTAACACAGGAGATAATGCTCTGCCTTGATCCTTTTGCAATAGACCTAATGACTAGCCAGGAGGTAATACAGCTCCTCATAGAACAATTCAGGTTTCAGTCGTGCCTAAGTACACAAGCAGTTCCTTGAACTTCAGAGCTAAGGAAGCTTTTTGTGCTCATTTGTGTCTTTTGCTTAGCTGTGAGCTCTGATTTGGTGTTTACTGATGGGTATAATGACAAACATTTTGTCTTCTGTGGATTTTCAGATGTCTTTCAACATGAGCTTAAAGGCACAGCCTTTGCCTTAGTTTGAATGTGTCCTTCTATGCAGCTCTATGTCCTCTCCAAACTTCAAAGATCTTACTTGTCTTTGAAATACCCTTCTCTTTCAAACTGGGTTGAAGTCAAGCTTTGAGGTCAATAGTCACTAGGGAGAAAGACTGCACAAGATGGATGATTACCTTGCCTTGATTCTCTGTGAAAGGCTTGGAAATGACATGGCCCCATGGGTCATTTGTCTCCACAAACAGGACACAGAGAAGGCCAATTACAGCAACAGGGACAAGCAGCCTTCTCCACAGCCTGTGTGCTCCAAGCAGAGTGAATGTGACTTTTCTGGACTGGTTAGTTTAGTGACAAGGTTTTCCTCCTCTTCAGGACTGTCATTTCAATGGTTTTGAAACTCCTTTGCAGCATCATGGATTTTGGTGGCTTTCTCCCTGTTTCTCAAGCTTCCCACTTATCATCAGAAAACTTAAAAACATAATTGTGTGTTGCTTTGTAGAGGAGTATGGTAAAGAAAGGTATTTACATTCAAAATGTTCTTCCTTGCTGAGTTTCAGCTGTTTAGCCTAGAGTGTGTTTACCCTCAGCCACCTTCTTTCCTGTTTTGTTTTTTTCTCACATTGAGCAAACAAAATAAAAAGGTGACACTTTCATACAATGTAAATGCAAAGGATATGCTCTAGTACTGAAGAAATCTGTTTCATAAATATATCTTTCATGTTTTTATTTGAGATATAAATATATGTGTGTGTGTTTTACTAAAACTTATTAAAAATATGCCTTCCATTTCCTTCCTACATAGCTTGACAGTAGCATCAGTATATAAACTTCTTCAGGAACACAAAGAATCAATTGCAAGCATGTTCACTTGATAGATTTACATTTTCAATTAACAGTAGAACCACCAATTTATCTGTGGTTACCACAGGTTAGCTGTGTTTTTTTTTTAAAACTGTTACATATCTGTGATTTGGGATTGTAAGTCACAAGAAAAATACTACAGAACGGGAGGAAACCGTGCCATCCCTCTTTTATTTCAAGAAATAGGGCGGTTCATAGTTCTGTCACTCATATGTCCTTAAAAGAAGACAAGGAGGAGATAATTCTTCTGTCACTTTTTCTAGGTATGAACTCACAGTTTTGTTCCAATAGGATGAATTTAGAATAGGTGACAAATGTAGCAAAAATATGTTTCCATCTACCTTCTGAGATCCTAATCCTGCTACTGAGGTAAGGAGTGGGTAGCACTAAGGTAGATACTATCACCCATGACTTACTCTACTACCAGAAATCTACACCATGGCATACACAGCGTAATTGTACATCATTTTCTTACTAATCACTGCTTTCCAAGCTGATAGACCTCTACTCTGTGATGAGACAAACTGTTTATTGTCTGTGTCAACTCAGCAAGAGAGAATTAAATCTTCTTCACCTGGTTATTTCTACCCAAGGAAAATTCACTGAAGCAATGCTTAATGAAATACTAGAAGAAAAATTATACAGGCTATAAAGAATTGCTCAATAGTGATAGTAATAATGAACATGTTTCTTAGAAGTTAAAGAAATATAGTTTTAATTCTGAGTAAATTATTTCTCTGTCATTTATTGAGAAAAAAGCTGGTGGGTAGCAGAAAGCCAGAAAAAGTCCTTTTCTTTTTTTCCTAAAAGAGAACAATTTATTACTGCTTTAACAAGCAATGAAATCTTGCCTTCTCCCCCCTCCCCTTTCTGATATATTGGGAATATTGTTTCAGATTGTATAGCCTTAGGCTGCTCCTTGTCATCTTGCTTTAAATACTTATTTTTATGATTGAGTGAAAGTGGACTTTGGAAGAAATCAATTTTTTTCTGTGTAAGCTGTAAAACTTTATCTCAGTCACTCACATAGGTACCAGATACTGTAAATGTGTAACTTTATATAGAAATAAGAAAGTGGATATAATTAAGACCACATTTTCTGTTATGTCCTCGGCATGATGCAAGACAGTGCTTTTTTGTTTTGCTAGGTTTCAGACCCAAGAGTCTGCATTCTCAGTGAAGCATGTCCAGTGAATTTGTCATGTTGCCTAAAATAATGAACATACTTAAGTGGGCAGGTTATCTGGAGATTCCTAAGGTATCAATGTACTTTAATGGATACCAGAAATCACACCATATTTTTCTAAATAAATGTGCTCATATATGAAACTTAAAACACTGTTGTGTGGTGGCTTTATTGCCAAAACATCACCGGACATTTGGTGTCTATAAAGCTCTCTTCTTACTCATTATAGTATTTAGATATTTCTTTAATGGAAGCCTCAGTTTTCCAGAACTCCCTAATATCGTGTCTGGGTGGGAAGATGGTGAAGGTGGTTATTATATACAGCAACTGTTGTCTCCAAACTTGGCAAAAATAAGCATTTTTAAGTCCAAACATATAAATCATATTTTGGATAGCTTTTATTTTACTGAATTGTCTTGGTTTAGTCTCAAGTTGCTTGTGATTTACATCATGTAGCATACAAGGGAGTTAAAAAATTTGAAAGTAATTTAAAATTTATGCCATTTTTAGGAAAGTGTCACTAATGAAGCCATTAACTGTGTCGTGCACTCCTGTATGAGTAGCTAACTCACACAGAGCAGAATTATAAACCCCTGGAATGAGGGGTTCATAATGTAAGCACTGACACTAACAGAATTGTAGAGGTAGGAGTGGTGTCACTCTAATTAGCTTAGTGCTAGTACAAATCATGTTTTATTATTCCTTCAGCTTCTGCAAGAAGAGATGGTTTCTTTCTTTCAGGTATAATTGCATTTGTCACATTTTTTGATATTGCAAAAATCATACGAGCATAAAAAGACAAGATGACTTTCAGAGCACTTAACATCATGTTGTTTGGAGTATCATTAGACGGAAGAGGTGATGGGGAAAAAGTGGAAAACAAAGCTTTCAAGTTTTCAGATCTTTTCCATATTTTTTAAGGATTCCTTTTCAAAAAAAAAGAATAGGATAATGGGAACAGAAAAAATATTCTCTTATGGATATGCCTGAAGGATGACATACAAGGAGGAGGGAATCTCTACAAATTCTTTTATGATTGTTCCCTCAATGAAGAGAGAAAATTCTGTTGTTTGGGTTGTTTTTTTTTTCCCCGGGAGCAGAGCAGATTACCAGAACATGCCATGTCTCTGCAAGGATGTGTTTTGTTAGGCTCAGGCTCAAGCTCACAGACCAAGTGCATGGAGTCAGGTGCGTCTGCATGAGCAGAGCTAAGTGCATTAGGGCTGCGCAATGCTGAATTTGTCTGCTTAGTCAGAAAGTCGACTCAGTATGCTCTAGAGTGAAACTGCCAAGATTTTCTTCACTTACACCAAGGAAAGTGCTAAAAAAGTGATACTATAGAGTCTGCTGTGAGTTAGGGTTCAAGCTTACTGTGAACATATTCTCTTCAAGAGTTAATTTTTGCCTGTAAAGAAATAACAGTAGCATCAAGGCCTTATTCTAGTAAAAAGAATCTATTTTTATGCATTCTTGGGAAAGGAATGATGGTGGAACAACCAATGTGTTCATTTGCTGCCAGTAGAAAATGGTTGCCTACATGCTTGTGTCCAATTTTAATTCTCCCAATATAAGGAAGACCCAGGCAAAGGAGTTCAGAGGAGGACTGCCAGGATCACCAGTGGCTGGAGCACTTGCTCTGCGTGGAGACGCTGAGGAGCTGGACTAAGTCGGGAGGAGGAGTTGTCTCCAGAAGACCTAAGAGCTGCCTTCCTAATGTCTGCAGGGAAGGTGTTCAGGAGACACTTCACAATCTAGGGTGAATAAGAGGGAGCAGGTGTAGCTTGAAACAAGAAACGTTCAGCCTGGATAAAAGGAGAAACTTCCATCAGCATGAGTGAATCCAAGGAGCCGGTTGCTTACAGAGGCTGTACAGATAGGGGGAATTCAAGTAGGACTTGCCTGCAGCCCGTTGAAACATTGTACCTGTAAATTGGCTTCCTGGGGTTTTTGGCAGGTTTTCATTTTTTTAATCCTTGGTAATATAGTTGCAATTCAGTTGGCAAGAGATTTCCAGCTGAAGACTCAGATTTCTGAGTGGGTTGAGTAACTTCAGTGATTTTATGTATCTTCGTTGTTAGCGGTATGCAAGTAGTGAAATTAGAAGTGATTTTGGTATAGCAAGAAGTACTCACAGGTGTAAAAATCCTCTTAGTGCTGTCCAGGATCATGTTACTAGGGTTTCAGACTACAGAGAAACTCAGTATATGAACCTAAAAAATTAAGAAAAGGGAAAAAAACCTTTTTTTTTTCCTTCCACTATCAAAACGTAGCAATCAAAATAGAGAGAGGAATTAATAAAAGTGATACCAGTATAAAGAGCTATTTTATATAGCAGAGGCTCGGTTGCTTTCATATAACAGCTGACAAGAGAAAACTGCCAAACCGATTACTTTTAAGAGTAGATACTCGGTGCAATGAAGAAACAAGAATATTTTAAAATAATACATTATTTATTGGCATTTCTGAGGTACTAGGAATGCTGTAATCTCAAAACACCTTTTTAGTCAGACAAGAAAGTGAATGCTAATAACAGGAGGTATCTGTTCATTTGAACTTTCTACTGCAAATGGTATCATAAGGGTTGAATTAACTGGTACCACAAAGGATAATAGCTATATTATGGGAAAGGCGATTCAGAAATAACTTTTGAGATAACAGTTTGACTTTTATTTATCACTGAAGAATGTTATCAATCACTGAAGTACTTTGGAAACAATAAAAAATTCTGCTAATGCGTTGACCTTTCACACTCGTCATGTTTGGCTAAAGGTACTTCTGGAACAACAGTGGGACAAGTCCCTTCATTCCAGTCAGAGAGGGGAAGGAAGAGAAGGGGTTCTTCTAGAAATGATTCCAACTCAACTATGTCCCCTGCGCTCCCCCAAAACCCACATGTGAGCAGACTCTATGCTGTACAGTTTTAGAGGGAGGCACTCAGTGAAAGATCTTCTTTTTCTGAGAGCACTTACATTGCTTGTAGATTGGTGTTAAAATGTTCCCTCATCTTAGACAACTTCTACTGTAAATTTAGTGAAGTGGAAACACCTAAGAAAAGGTAGTTATTGCACTCTTGGAAGTACCACCTAAATATAGAACCTGTTCAAAAACATTGAAAGGCATTGGAAAAGCCTCTCCAGCTCAGCCAGTTCCTCCAAAGGTGTTTGTTTGAAGATGCTAGCTCTCTTTACCCACATATCTTCATACACCTTGGAACCAGGAGTTTTATTCCCTGGTATTTACACATTTTCTGAAAGCAGAGCTTCATAGGTCCACTGCTCTTTCCAAATTTCTGTATAAAATTAATTCTGTATAAAATTAAAGAAGGTTACTATGGAATAGGAGATACTCAAAACCAAATGTTTGTTGCATAAAGGCTGCACATGGGTGCACTCACGTAGGAGGACCTTTTAAGATGAGCAATTCACATGACATATCAACTGACAAAAGATGGCTATTTTTACCATCATCAGTATGGGAAAGATTCGTGTTGCATAGAGACAGTATGCAAGAGTTGCACAAACTGCCAAACAGATAATTGTAAAAAAACCTAGTTTATTCATGTATAGTACTATACTGTACAAAAACAAACAAAAAAGCATACTAGACTGTGTAAATTAGGCTTTTATAACAATATTTTTTTTTCCAATGGAATTTAGCTCCTAAGTTTTTATTGTAAACTGTGTCCTTATTTCTAGAAAGCTGGATCACTATCAGCTCCCATGTCTTATCCCCACTCCAAAAGGCATAAATATGGCTTTTTCCTGTGAGAGTGAGAAAAGAAAAATCAGTTTTGCTTACAGGTTTATTTCCTGATATAGGATGATGGGGGTGTACTGATGGGGTGTAGAACAAGCCAGTTCATACATTTAAGAAAGGCATCTGAGCCATATTACAGCTGCTACAACCAAGGCTTGGAACAGACTAAAGCGAGATATGGAGGTCATCTTTAATTGAAGTTACTGTGTTGTTAACACCAGCAGCACTTATGCTGGCAGTCACTGTTAACTTCAGTTGTTATTTGAAAAATGCTTTAGTACTCCTGCAGTAGTGGCTTCAGTGTTGCTAAGGGTCAAGCTTCAGTTTCAAACAGTTTGCATTTATTTTTCCCTGATGTGCTAGTGTTACTGCTCCCAGTGTATGCTGTTATAAAGGTGGTGTTTGTATATGTATAAACTGAAAAAAATTATATAATAGATTTCTGGAAGTTACTTTGACTATTAATTGCTTCCTCTTTGCTTACTGTGTAGTGGTTTTTTATCAGTGTAATTAAATAGATATAGCAATGGAAAATGTAGTCTTTTTCTCTGCCTCCCACTCTCCCCTTCCTTTACCTAATGCTCCTGAACTGTGCTTTTGCACCTATGATAGACACATTGAGTACACAGTACGTTCATGTTACCTACATCTTGGATGTTACATCCCAAAAATAGACTCCAGTTTTTACAGGAGAACAAGGCTGGGCAGTTTTGAAGTACTTTGAGGAAGTTTTTCCTTTAAATCAGAGATTCTGTTGCCAGCTGACCATAATAAGATGTCCTGCAGTCATCAGTGCTCTTTGGTTTTTACAGGGAGTGATTGCATCTGCAACTATTCATATTATTACTTATATTTGGATAAGTATCCCACAGAAACATCTTTCTCATTTATCACACTTTTATGTTTAAAATATATGATGTTTAAGGAAAAGAAATACTAACACACTAGTGTTACGTATTGTGTAGTACTATGTGTGTATGAAGACTACATTTATGTCAGAAAGTGAACAAACAAGTCACCAAGGACACTTACCACAACAAAGTTTGTTGTGTTTTGGAGATGTGGCTTTTTTTATTCAAATGAGATCTCTGTGGAAACAGGTACTAGTCTGAAGTGACATTAAAAATAAATAGTTCTCAAGTATAATAACTTGGAACTAATTGCATATTAGGAATTTGATGATGGCATTGCAAAAATTTGCATATATTTTAGATTTTTATGTGATCTCTTTTGTTTTATTGATGACACTGGGAACATTGTTTGGATACATAAAAATGTATTCTTTTTTCTAGAATAAAGTCTTCACTTACAGCAAGGAAAGTGCTAAAAAAGTGATACTATAGAGTCTGCTGTGAGTTAGGGTTCAAGCTTACTGTGAACATATTCTCTTCCACAGTTAATTTCGCCTGGAAAGAAGTAACTGTAGCATCAAGGCCTTATTTTGCTAACCAGAGTAACCTGAAATCTATTGAAAAATAGAGTCTCTAACATGAATGGGTAAACTATATGTAATTGGTTTTTTCCCAGTAAGTATGCTGTTTATCATAATTGCCTCCTTCATTATTTTTTTAACTACGAAAATCAGAAGAAAGCGTAGACTATTTCAGTTTGGCGCTATATCTGTACGTAAGAAGTGTGTCAGAAATATCCAATATTTCATTCAGGGTTTGGTGAAAATATGAAGGCTTTGATTCACTAATGTAAACTTTTCTTCACTTTGAAGTTTCTTGATTTCACAGCCTCTGTAGTTTGTTAATTATTCAAGAAATGAGCTAAGTTACAGCCAGTACAATGGCTTATAATGAAAACCAGCAAATGTAGGACTCAGGAGGTGTTGTGATATACCTGTTAACTGCCCACCTTTATTTGCAGGCAATTTTCAGTTATAATGTTTCTGTAACTCTCATTTATTACTGTTATATAACTTAGAGGGGGAATGAAATACTCTGTTTTGGTGGGGAGCTGATCATGGGCACATGCTAAATTTTTCCTGGACGATGGGGAATATTCTCTGAAATTCACAGAGGAATAGCAGTAACAGTACTTCCGATAATTATTATCAACTAACTTTGCAGTAAGTCATAAAGAAAAATAATGTACTGGTCTGAAATTAAAAGGAAATTAAAAGAATTATAAGATGATGCAAAAACAAAGAAGAATTGTGCAGTTTTTCTTTCCGGGCAACAGAAGGCCTATGGTTATTTTCAAGCTTTAAGGTTTTTTTTTTGAGGAGTGTGGTTAGAAGATGTAGTAGATTTCATGTGAATTGTTATTACTATGTTATTCTGGCATCCAGTGTATTTGTCAAGTTTTAAATGAAGTTTTCAGCAGAGGAAGTTTAAGGTCATCATTTGACATATATCTTGTGTTAATTCAAAAAACAGTGAAAAGTGGTTGTTATTGTATCCATCTGTAGCAGTGGAAAGCAATTTTAGTAGGCTTTGGAATAAATACATATAAGATGATACGCATTTTTCAACTGAGTCTGACATGTGACTTCATGAATAAAAAAGAGCCTATTAATCATGAGGTGATAGAGTCACATACATTGTATTTATCATTCTTGTTGGAGAGTAAGTTGTCTCTTGTTAACGTTTTGAGGAAATGCATAGTAATTATACAGAACAAATAAGTCAAGAAAGTAAAAAATACAGTTAGCTTGTGCAGAAGCTTAAATGTTGGTCTCTTTTATGATACTGCTTTACAAATGATAGTGTGTGCATGTGGGATATGTAATTTCTTAATCTATAATTGAGAAGTATGAATATAGGAATGTATATGTGAATAATAGTTAATTCCATAGCCTGTAAACAACTTAAGCTAACTATATATACTTGATACCCAACATCAGATGTGCTCATGCAATCTTTGGAAAGTACGCAAGGACTCTGCAGCAAGGATATAGAAACAGTATTTTCAAATAATCTTTAATAGTACAAATGAAAAATAATTTAGCATCAATATTTATTCCCTGGAGTCAACACAGCATATTGGCAGGCATAATCAGTGTACATGGGGAGGCATCTTTTGTCACGTAGCTGGGAGCACAAGACTATGGGCATTTACTGAAATGCTTTTGATCTATACCAGATAATTTTGTGGGAAACAATCTTTACTTCTGGGTAGACTTTTGAATACCACCTGGCTCATATTCCCCTTGAAGCAAGCAGAAGTCATGACTAGCAGACAGCTATTCTGACATGCAAGTGAAGTGATTTGATTATATCAGTTGATTTGTAATAGTGGTTTAGAACCTCCAGTTCAGAACCTACTCTCCGTCCAACCTCATTTTGCACGTATTATGGATAGCTTTTGGGGATTCCTGAATGTTTTACCTGTGCCATTATTGTCTCCAAGGAAGGGAAAGATTCAAATACTTACTCATAATGATGAGTTGATTGCATAAATTACCTTCTAGTCTTTCTAGTGTATGACAATTTTCTTCTCCTCTTTTTGCACCTCTTCCATAATTTTCCTTTGACATTCAGTGCATTATATTGAGGAATGAAGCTTTTATGTAAGTATTAGAAATAATATAACAAATATTGAAAATTTGGGACCTCATCTTACTAAGCTGAACAGTCCACTCAAAGTCAGAGGGTCACAGACTGGACTCCTCTGAGAAAGTTTGAAGGAACAGAGAACACTTAAACAGGAAGCTCTAAGTGTTTAACAAACCAGTGCATCCTTAGGTCTTTTTTAATGCTTCCCACCTCCTTTTGAGGTATCCTCTCTAGTAACACTTTACTGCTACTCCAGATTTCTCCTCTTCTATCTTAAAAGTACTGAGGTATGTCAGTGTCTCTTTCTTTGGTGTGTAACAGGACATTCTTGCAAACCACATTCCATAAAAATGTCTTTAAACTTTATAGATAACAAGATGTGCCAGTAACCAAGGGTATTTGCTATTTTTTTCTTTTCATTATTTTAAAATAATGGTATACAAACCCTATGTACTATAGAAAGAGTCGTGCCAACTCTAGTTTGATATCAATATGCACTGTAAGATAGGAGTTACCAGTATGTATGATAGGGTGACAGACTTCAGATATTAGAGCTGAAAACAGATTTAGTACAACACAGAGAGCTAAAATGAGGTACAGCAGGGCTGATAGCATTATTTCCATAATTCTTTTAAAATATTTTGGGAGATTTTTCTAGTGGTTGTATTTTTCTGAGCTGCTGTTTTCTTCTTCCTCTCTCACATGCCATGGTTTCTCACTTTTGGTCTTTTGTACTAGGGCTTAAGTCTATCATAGGTCGTTGGTGACTGTTTTATGTCTTTTTGTATGTAGGAGAAAGAGGTACCTTGTGATCTACCTTATCGTACAAGTGTGCATTCAGACTCAATGATCCACAGGGTCCTTCTCAATTCTGTGTGACTGTGAAAACTCCCCACATATTTTCAAATCACTGGTTAGGGATGTCTAGAACTGGAAATTGAAAATCACCCCGTTTCTCCCCCAAGCTCCTCATTGCCTCCGTGTGCAGGCAGCTGTAAGCATCAGACCTGAATGAATTTTGGCAGGGGGAAGAGACACAGGTGACTGCCTCATAGCACTCACCAGGAGGCAGTCACAGCTCTGCAGCTGCTTGGGGGCAGCAGGACATCTTCGCCTGCCATTGGCCACTGCTAGTGCCAGTTATTTGCCCAGCAAGACATAAATTATGAGAGCAATTTTTGAGGCCATAAACTAGAATTGAATGGGAGCTGAAATTATAAATTATATATGAGTAATACATAATGAATTACTTTTTTATCAGCAATCCTGAGTTACAGGACACGCAAACCAAAGCAGCAATTGGCCTCTCAGCAATAAAGTAGCTGATAATTAACCACTGCAGGTCTCTCTCTGCCTTTGCTGACCTTTCTGTACTCTTGCTTAGCATCCCTTAGTGCAGTTCTAAAAGCTGTTTGCAGATGCTCTTGCTGGAAAGTAGCTACCAAGTATGATTAGTTTTACAAGCTGTTAGGAGGCTATAGGTAGGTGTCTGATGAGTTTTTAGGTGCATGAAGTGATCTACACACAGGCTTCTCTCAGTTTTATGGGAGTTCATTCCCTGCTTTTTCAGATATATTTAAAAATATTACACGACATTTGCCTATACCTGTGCATACCAAATTACATGTGTGAAATGCACAGTCTTAAGCAGTGCCTTGCATCTAAAGTGCCAAGTCATCAGCAGATGCAGTCCCAGTAATATCAAGAGCACAGTTTTTCTCTTGGCTTCTTGCTAGTTGTAAAACTTTATAGAAGCCAGACTGCATAACAGGTGTTGCCCTTTTACTTTCTGCATTCATTACATAGCAGACACCTGATTATGTGTTTGTTTTGTCCATCCTTCAGTTAGTTATCTTTCACACACTCTTGTCTTCCCATCTGTCTATTTCAGAGAGACCAGTTTGTCTCTTTATGATACCTAACCCTTCTTTTATGTTTTCCTAACAGCAGATGATATGAATTCTTGTCTGTATGTAGTATTCTGTCATGACTATGTGTAGCATTTCTATGCATGACCTGCATATGGACTCCTTCGTTCTTTTCAGGTACACTTTTATCTTTATGGAAATGGGAAAAAATAGATTTTTTTATTTTCAGGCTTTAATAAAGTATTGTAATAGGAAGAAGAAGTGGGTATTTCAGAGATTCTTATGTATAGGGAGTAATGCTGCAGCATCTGTGGATGGTGTTGGGTATTTAGCTACATGTGGTAAATTACAGTGTAAAGAATTCAGTAGTCCATGGATATAGCTGTTCATTTATGCATATACTGATAGTCGTACAGCATTTATCTTTTCTTCTGACTCTGCTCCAGTGTTGTTCATTATAGTATTTCATGCATCCTCTGTTAAGGAAATATATTTGTCATTTTCAGGAGTACTGTCAATGCAACATTTTAGTGGCCTCCAAGAATCTGTCTGTCGCCAGGTTTTCCGTTCTTAGACCTCTGAGAGAT
Source organism: Origma solitaria (assembly GCA_013397895.1). Classification (NCBI taxonomy): domain Eukaryota; kingdom Metazoa; phylum Chordata; class Aves; order Passeriformes; family Acanthizidae; genus Origma; species Origma solitaria. The sequence goes on from VZRL01000640.1 coordinate 1,956,393, forward strand.
GCATGAGTTCTTTCCTTCTTATTAGTTCCTGACATCTCCTATCCTTCTCTTCACACGGAGGCTTGTCACCACTGATTTACTAGAAAAAGTGCCTCCCACTCATATGCAATAACTGCATAAATTAGAAATGAAAGTTTTCCATGTTAGTATGTCTTTCTGGCATACTTTTCCTCAAAATCTAACTTTAATTAAAAAAAGATAATAAAATCACTTGGTAAACATAACTCTTGTGCAGTTGGTATGTTGAGTGTTTCTACCCAAACTGTGCACCGGCTAGTGCTGCCGTAGGTCCTGCAGACAAAAGCCATGACCATTAGGGTTGTATCCCATAGATCTCACCTTGATGTTGAATTCTTACGTGTCCAGAAACTGTTTTTTTTCTCCCCAAGAGACCCTCCTTTCTTCCTGGCTTATTCGTGCTGTGTCTGATTGCACATGAAGACATAGTAATTCTTCCAGCCAAGCATGTGGATCGTGAGGATGACTTGCTCCAATATTTGTGTGTTGCTTGTAGATTATAATTGTGTGTCTCCACTAAATATGTCAGTGCTAACATGCTGCTTAAAACATCACTGACTTCATAAAGTCATTAGAAGAGGATCTGTGTCATTAGTACATGTAACTGACATTTGTTCACTTAAAGCATGGAAAATTAAATAAATGCAATGGGAAAAAACATTACATGCACTTAACCATTCAAATAATTAGTGTAATTAAATATTTCTTCAGGATTATTTCTGGAAAATTATTTTAAAAAACGATGAAAAGCATTATCAAATGTAAACAGCATATACTTATATAGGAGTACAGTTGTTAAATCTGTCTATTTCATAAATATGCAAGAAGATATTGACTTCCCTGATTTTCTATGTAGGTTCTATTTTTTTGTGGGAATGACTGCTGCTTTATTGTTAAATAGATAACAAATCAAAAGAATCAAAGTGTTGAATAGTTTGTGTGTTATGCTGGTGTTGATTGATCACAATGATAGGTATTTTATTATTTCTGTATGTATATTGACTAATACATTTAAATTTGTCTTCTATGGTATAGTACATGCAATGACTGTGTTTTCTGTATATCAGTCTCTCTAATGCATTTTAGGTCTTAAGTTGTTACAAAAAATATTTTCATATTTCAAAATTATATACTATGGCTGCATTTCTTTATCCTCGGTACAGTGTGATTTTTTTTTTCTGGCATCTCAACATTTGCTGTCCAAATGATTTGCACCTACAGGGAGGAAAGTACCAGACATCTGTATTGTGACTGCAGAATAGCCCTCAAACTCTAGTAGATGACTTAAGAACTACATTTTTTGCAGCATCACTAGACCAGTTTGTTTAGGGAAATGTGGATAAAAACTGAATCTATTTAGTATTACCAGAAAGTTACTTAGCACATGAAAGTGGTCAGAGTGGGGGGAAAGGGATGTTGAGCTGTTCACTCTACCCACTTCTCCATTTTTTAATCAGCCTGGATTTTTCTCTTCTTTCTCTCCTTTGTTTCTTTCCCTTTTTAAGTCCATAATGATTAAACAAGTGTTCTTTGGCAGATAAATATTGCTCTCCCAGGTAAGAGGGACAGTATTTGATATTGTTTCTTTATGCATTAGAAAGAAGGCAGAAAACAAAGTGTTAAAATTTGTGTACAAGATTTTTATGTGATTTATTATTCATAGATTTTTATAGTTCTAGAAAAAGAAATCACTGTATTGCTTCAATGGAAAGTAATTTGTGGGTTGGAGATTAGAGCAGTAGTATATTTCTTTCAATCAAATCTTGCAGATTTATAAACATCAATACGTCTAAGACCTCATAGAGAGTTAGCAATGTCTTTTAAAGATTTATTGTTGCACTAGCAGCATATTTGTGGAAATAATAAGGGGCCATATGCCACTTCAGAACTGCACCTGCTATTTGCACTGATGTCTGTTCAAGAAGCACCAGAATGGGTTTAGTCTATATGCCCTCTGAAACTGGGGTCAGCCAAAAATTGCCAGTCCATTTCAGTGCCCCATAAAGATTTGGTGACTTAAAAGTTCCTGCCTTTCTAAGCAGGGCAGATCAAAGCGAAAATGACAGTGTTGCTATAGAAATATTATACTTAGTGGATAGAAACCATTAGCAGGAATTTCCTATCCTCTGGGCAGTTTCATGACTCTTGGTCTCACAGCTTGTGATCCCTGTGTTTTAAGCCATGCTAAAATAATTTTCTCCCAAGCAGACTGATCCACTGAGTAGTTACTAACCTTGAAAGTACTACTTTTTTTAAAATATATTTTTAGGAACCTCTTATAGCTTGACATACTTTTTATTCTCTGCTTAATTATACCAAATGAGATATACTTTCATTTTGGAGAAATAAAGATGTAATTTTCAGCACTTGATGCTTTCTACTGTTATAGAAGGAATGAACTGTCCTCATTCCATTTTGAACCTTGAAAGATTTGTTGACTAGTAGTCTGTCACATTATGTCATATCATAGAAATTTCCATCTTGTATAATGATCCCTCATTATTACAAGAGGATGAATGCAGCAGCAGGACATTTCTACATAATATTTAATCCTACATAATATTTAGTCCCTCTGTATAAACTTTAGAACTTTTCCACAAGGATTATTTTTCTTTTTTTTTCCATTTTAATTCCTCATGCTTTCTTAACAGGGTTTGTTTCAGTGGGTATTATAATTGAGAGAAGCTAAGGAAACGCCCCCCCAGGATTGTCTATAAGGCAAGATAACCACTTTATGCAATTTTCAGTCCAGTTGTGGTCACTGAAGCATTTTGCTGCTTCTGATTAGTCCCACAGAGTATGAGCATCCTCATCTTGTCAGTTCAGAGGAGTCATTAAAACCTGGGTAAGCTGTGATGATGTATGAGCTATGGGTATATAAATTCCCTGTTAGCGAATGCATTCTTCATCTTGTCAATTTTTTACTACCTGCTGTTAGCTCGGTGGGTAACCCTGTGCCACTGATTGAGGAAAAAATATGGAAATCAGATTGCTTGTAAAGAAATAGTAGAGGTGATCCCTACATGTTTATAATTAAGCCCTTTGGAAAACCTTCTGTTCAAATTGATTTTCATGTTTCATTCTATGGATAGAATAACAGTGCAACATAGTGTCTGCTCTCCTGTCTCTACTTTACCACAGAGAAATCTATGTTTCTACTTAATATTAAGACTGTCTTAGAATAGAATACATAGCGTAGAACTGGCAAGTTTGAGATGGACATTATATATTTTTGTGTTGTTGTATGTTCAAAAAATTATTTTCAGAGTAAATTTTCAGATGTCCTGAAGTATTTAACATAGTTTCTTGTCAGTTATTAATTCACAATATAGGTGAGATTTTTCCGCTGGGCTATGTTGGTTTCTCTGTAGAAGTTCAGCAACATAAAAGTACTCCTACTATACTCAGTAGTGACCTGCTGTATCCGTAATTTGTTTTCCAGCTGATGGAAATAGATTTTCCTCTTAGCCATAATGGTCCTCATACACACAGTGAGTGTACAGTGATACCACTAGTGCAGAGCCATGCAATCAGCACTTTGTTCGAGCATCACCATAATGACAGCGTAACAAAGGGTATTGCCTGTGAGAATTACACCTTTTAACTTCAGTTCAACAGGCCAGTTGAGGGTGGCTTTTTTTATTTTCATTACTACAGATCCTTTTCCTTTTTGTTTTAGATTCCTAGAAAATAAATTATGAGCATTTTGAAAACATTTTGGGCATTTTCAGAAAAAAAAAAGTAGATCATTCTGACCATTATCACTTCCTTACTAGCCTCTACATTGTTTCTTGTAAAGACAACTTTTGTGAACAAATTTACAATTATTTACAAGTGAAAGTAAACAAAGCCCAATTATGTCCAGCTAGGAAAAAAGGATTATATATTGCACTCCTAATTAGCCACAATACATGCTTTTAGCAGTCATTCACTTATCAGTATGTTTTATTTAATGAAATTTAGATGATTGTTTTTTTCAGCTGAACTGTGAGGCACTCTGCACACACCTATCTGGTTGGTCACAGAAGAATCCCAAATGGCAGGTGAATATTTTGCAAGTACTCTTTATAGATACTGAGACATTCCATACACTTATTAATGAATCAGAGTAGAACTATTTCATGGCAATCAGCAGATCAGTTTGAGAAGGTTTTCATTAATTATTTATTTTGTACAGAGATTGTTCCATTTACTTGTGTGAGGGGTTTGCACAGCTGGTGATTGTTTCTAGCACTATGTATGAGTGACTATCCATCACTCATATTGCCTAATTGGCAGAGACCATGCTTTTTTACTCTATTTGGAAAAAACCTCTAAACCAGTTTATGGTGGAAAACCCAAACTTTTGTTAAAAAAACATTGAAATTTAAAAAAACATTGAAGCCCGACTTCATTCCTTCCCTTTGTTGGTTGCTATAAATTAGTAACAGTGCACATGTATATATTTCTCTCAAAATCTTGACATCGGTATTGGCTGAAGAGATACTAGCAGCTTCTTTTCATGCTAAATTAGTTATACATTAAATGCATGTCTATCAAGCAGGAAATATCTAATGTATATTTTTTTTAAAAGTGTTATGTGTGGAGTTCTTAGTTTCCATGAGTTCTTGTTGGGTTTTTTGGAAGTTGTGTTTTATTTTTTTAACCAAGCTTTGTGTCATGGGAACAGGAGATTCATTAGCCATGTATTAAGATTGGTACATAGCTTGGGTCAGAAGAAGGGATGATGAGATTTTTTTTAGAAGTTAAGAAAAGCGAAGTTCCTAATAGGCACAATAATTGACAGTCGTTAATCAAAGTCTGAAAAATGTGTTTTTAATGCATAGTATGCCAGCACTTAATATTTATTAATTTTAGTATTTATTATTTTTAATATTTATTATTTTTAATACTATTTTTAATATTTATGAACAGCAGTTAATACTACATTATGCCGTACTTCAGACCTTATGTTAACCTCTTTGTGAACGTGTCAAGGAAATGTGGCTTGAAAACAGAGGCATGAAGTTCACCTATCTGGTTCTTGATATAGTAAGGAAAAAGCTACTGAACCCATAAAAAAGAGAAGTCTGCTACTCTTTGATTTCTTGAAGATTAATCATGTCTTCTAATTTTTAATATCAACTGTCCAGTTCTCTTTGGACAGAGGATCTTGGGATATGCCAATGGACTCTGGAATAACCTAAAGACTCATTTAAGCCACAACAGTAAGAATTGTCTCTTTGGCCAGAACTAGTCTGTTATATGAGTAAGTGCTAGAGATATTGCCAGGCACTTGAGCCAAACTGGCTATACTGTTAAATTGTCAAATGTTACCTGACTTGTTTTTCACTTGGGCAAGTCTCATTCTTCCAAACAGGACGGTATTTCAATGAAATTTAGCTTCTATTAGATTTCAATACAACAAATACTGAAAGTTTTCTTGAGTTTGTGTTCTGTGCAAATTCCATAAAACTGATTATTTTTTATCAGATTAAATGCCTTTTGTGACAAGTCTTTATCATCTAGTGTCATCTTATATGAAAAATGAAAATGCTTCTTCAGATTAAAAAATAAAATTAATGCTTTCAAACAGCTTATGAAATTATTTCCAATAACTCTTCTGTTATGTGAAAATTCAGCACTGATACATAGTTTTTCCAATATTTACATATCACTGTTATCTTATTTCTATGTCACATATTTAAAGCAGCATGTTTAAAAATGAGGTTAATTTATACAGTTGTTATCTCTGTATGTATTACGTGTGCATATACACTTTGTTACAGCAGAGAATTGTAATTTTCTTGTGAGTCCATTTGTAATGGTAGTATATTGGACTAGGAACGTGTCGATTGAGTTGTTTTGCAGTTTCTATTCTGACCTCTGATGATCACTGTCTCTCTTTGTTGCTGGTACTGTTGCTTGAGAGTAGCGAATGCAAGAGAACTAGGAGAATGTACAGAGGATCATATACAGGGTAGAAGTCTTCCAGGCTGTAGAACAGCCTTCTAGGTGCTTGCTTTGCTCCAGAGAGCTCAGGCTGGTAAGGCATCAAGCCTTGCCCTTGGCCTTCTCAGCATCCTTCTTGTGATTGTAGAAATGCAGTTGTGATGTGATTTAGATTGTACTGCAGTTTTAGAAGTAGGTCATAGCCTTAAATGTAGATTCACAGAGAAAACATAAAACTGTTGGGTACTTTTGCCAGGCAGTACCTTTGGATTGTAAGTAACAGCAAGGAAGACCCCGTATAGTGCTGAGAATCTGAACAGCTCTGTGTATGAATTTGTGTGTAATGTTCCTGAATATGCCTTTCCCAGGGCATACTATGGGAATACAATTCAAAATAGTTTGGAACACATGTTTAAATTGTAGAATTATTAGAAGTAATAGTAGCAATAATAATTGTGCTCTTTGCTGACTACATGCCCTTTTTGTTGAGACGAAATATCAGTGCATCAAGACTCTAATTCTGCCAGGATTCTTTTGGCTGAGGGCTAGTTGGAGGTTTGGCAGAGGTTAGTGCTCAGTCTTCTCCTACCCCATGGTGGATTTGTAATGCATGATGGATTTCACCAGTGACAATTTCCCTAAGGCCACTGAGGCAGTGGGGAGCAGGTGTAGAAGGAACCAAATTGCGCTGTGTAGATCAGCAAGACTGTTTCGAGCCGTCACCCCAGGACTGATTAGTAGCGACTGGCTGGTGTTTGGAGATAGCACAGGTTTTAGTATAGCGCTGGGCTGAAGGAGAAAATGAATTGTTGGCAAAAAGAGCACATAAACACCTACTGTTCTTTTAAAAGGATCTCTCTTATTTCAGAAATCCTCTTGATTTCAAGATCTCTTATGAAAGATCTTGAACATGAATTCATTTTAAAGGCCACGAACAAATGAATGTCAGTTTTATATACATTTATATGATGGAACTTTATCTTGTATTGCTGTATTAAAATAATTTTCCCTCTGTACTTGGCACTGGTGAGGCTGCACCTCAAATACTGTGTCTGACTCTGGGCCCATCACAGGTGAGGGTTGGCCTCTTCCCCCAGGCAACTACTGACAGAACAAGAGGAAATGTCCTCAAACTGTGCCAGGCAAGGTTCAGGTTGGACATCAGGAAGGATTTTTTCACAGAAAGTGTTCTTAAGCACTGGAACCATCTGTCCAGGGAAGTAATGGAGTCAGTATCCCTGGAAGTCTTCAAAAATGACTGGACACAACACTTAGTGTTATGGTCAATTTGACATAGTGTTGTTTGGTCAAAGGTTGGACTCGATTGTGGAGGTCATTTCCAGTCTAACTGGTTCTATGATTCTCTGATAATCATTGGCATGACAGTAAAACAGTTCCTTCACAAATTACTTGCTTTTATATTGTCTGATATCTGGTTAAACATGCTTGTCAAGATTGCTCAAAAATTATTGAAAATATTCCTTCATACAAAGAAAGAAAGGCATAATGAATTAGCATTACTGAGTAGCATGTCCAGCTGTTCTGGACAGTTTTCAGAAGAAGGATCTGATGCTTTGAGGCATCAAGCTTCTGCACTGTTCTGGTGTCTGACGTCCCTCTTGGTAAAGAAATGTTGCCTCATGTCTGGTCTAAACCTCCTGTGGCACAGCTTTGAGCCATTCCCATGGGCCCTGTTAACTGGATAGCAGGGAGAAGAGCTCAGCACCTCCCTCTCTGCTTCATCTCATCTGGAGGCTGTACAGAGCAGTGAGGTCACTCTTCAGCCTCCTTTCCTCCAAACTTGACAAGCCCAAAATCCTCAGGTGCTCCTTTTAGGATGTGCCTTCCATCCCTGTCCCCAGCTTTGTTGCCCTCTTCTGGACACATTCAAGGACCTTCACATCTTTCTTGAATTGTGAGTCCCAGACCTGGACAGGGTTCTCAAGGTGACACTGCACCAATGCTGAGTACAGCAGGAAGGTGCCCTCTGCTGAGCAGCTGCTGATGCTGTGTTTGGTGCTGGCTTTGCCCTCCTGCCTGCCCAGGCTCACACTTCTGACTGATGCTGAGCCTGCTGCTGACCAGCACCCACAGCTTCTCTCCAGCCACTCCTCTCCCCGTTTATACCTGTGACCAGCATTACTCCATTCCTGCTGCAGAATCCGGCATTTTGACTTGTTAAATTTCATGCCATTAATCAATGTATCTAGATCACTCTGCAAGCCTCTTGTCCCTCAGGAGAGTCAATTGCACCTCCCAGTTTGGTTTCCCACTTTGCTGATGGTGCACTCAATAATTGCTAAAAACTATTTCTCTTGTTTTGGAGACTACTTAGATTACTTTTCAAAAATATTGAAAAAGCTTTCTAATTAATTTTATAATTGCATTTTAAACAGATTATTTATATCAATATATTACTGTTCTCTGAGAACATGAAACAAAACTGTAGTTGAAATACATTTGTTGTGGTATTTGAATTGTGACAGCTTCTGACAAGTACAGGTTGAAACATCTCTTTCTTAGAAGAGAAAAAGGTATGTTAAGAAAATACCTCAGATACGTAATTTAAATTCATACACTCATAATGTGAAATAACAAAAAACATAAACCTAAACAAAAATCAGATTTCAAATATTTCAAATAATAAAAATTCTTAAAATATCTGAGTAATAGATTATAAACTATTTCATAATTTAATAATTGAGTTTCACTTTTTTTTTTTGCTTTACTCAAAAGAAAAGAAATAACAAATTTCTTATACAGCAGAAGTTACTTATTTTGAATGGTTCCGTTTTCAAGCTATTTTTGAAGAACTTTCTAAAAGGTATTAGAATTGAAACAAAAACTAAATTTCCAAAAGTAGTATAGAATGCAGTTAATAAGCAACAAGAAAAAGGCTTTATAGATAATTTGGTTTTTTAAAATGTTTTCACGGTAGCCTTTGGTATGGTGCATTGACAGGTTTTGTTTCTGTTTTCATGGGGGGAGATCCTACTTCCAGTTTAACATTTTTTTCTCTAAGTATTATGAGACCCATATTAGAAAAGAAGGCAAACACAATAATTTGCTTGGTCTTGAAAATCATGCTCCTTAAGGAGTGCAGTACAGGTAATCAGGTTTTTATAGGATATGTGCTGTTTGAAAGAGAAATGGTGTATTTTTTAAGCTTAGGGTATCACAGCTGTACCTCTCTCCTTCCTCATTTACTGCAAATAAAATTTTCTTCCTAAAAATTGCATTAACGTTGCTTGATGTCCTCACAGCATGCTTGCCTTATGTTAAAGTGTCTTCATCTCAATAATTATGTTGTTTCGCTGAAGTAAAATTATTTATTTAGACTAAATATTTGATGCTTCTGAATTTGGGGAGGTTACTATGGTGAATATAAAAAAATGTTAAGGAATCTGACTAACACTACAGTTGATGCAGCAGTGATTGCTGTAATTAATTTTTTTTCCAAGTATTTTCTGTTGCACAGCATAAATTCACAAAATCTATACCATCTGGCTGAAAAGTTCCCCATTTAGCTGTGGTGGAAAGGTGATATTTTTTCTTTGAAATAACAGTTAATTTGTCACTCAGTATTGCAGAATGATCATCTCTGCTCAATAGACAGCCTTGATTTCCGTGTCAGAAAGGGTTTATAAGGTGTTCAGTTTCACTGTGTTTAAAAAACAAAAAAAAGGCATAAGATTTAGATTTCTACACTTGGCATGAAAGGAGCATGTTTGCTTAGGGATTCTTAGGAGAATGAAGTGCAATGAATTTTGTTGTCCTAATTAGTTCTATATTTATTTGGTTCAGAAGTTAATTCAAATTAGGACCGCATCAATTCTGAGTAAATGTGTCCAAACAAGAGCTAAATGCAATTTAGCTACTCCACTTTATAATTTGTTTTAAATACATTTTTAATACCAGTGTAAACAAAGCCTCAGTCTTTTTAACTAGCACCTTCTTCCATGGTGCATCTAGGAGCTGTTTATACTAGATTTTCTTTGCCATTTTAAATACGGAGAAGATGTGATGCAACACATGATCCTGAGCTGTGAGGTGTCCCCAGAATGGCTGTCTCAGGTGGCTATTTGAGTAGCACTGTCTGCAGTGAAGGCTGGTGTCTTGTGGCTGATTTCAGTGCCAGACTGCACTAGATACAGCACCTTCATGGGTGCTGGGCTCAGCCTTCCTCCTGCAGCCTGCTGGCAGCTTGCTCTGCAGCTGCTCTTCTGTGTTATTGCCCTGGGCCATTTATGTCTGTGCTTTTCACTGTTGTCTCGTGTGGGTTTATAGCACTTCTTACAGGTAATGTGATGCAGACAAAATTCCTCTGTGTTCCTTCAGAACTCCCGGCCAAAGTAAAGCTCTTTCCTTGCCTAAGTGATTTGGAGAACACAAAATCCCTAGTGAAAGACTCAGTATTGGCATGGGACAGTCCATCTCCTCACATTATCTTCTTCCTTGACTCTTGTTCTGGGTGTAGTCCATGACAAGAAACTTAATTTTCCATCCTGTGGCTTCTAAGTTTCTTTACTAATATCTTGAGAGTGACTAGACCCAGCACATACAATATACTCATCCACAGTCTTCCTAAATAATTTATATAAATATTTCTAGTAGGTTGATTCTGATATTTATGATAGATTAAATATGAATCATTCAGATGCTGTGAAATATTGCTTCATTTTTTTTGCCAAAATACATGAATTAGCATTCATTTGACCCATAGAATTCTTGGTCTTTGCCTCTATTTGTGTTTTATATTTAATTGCTTATTTTTCATTTCACATAATCCTTGGTTTTAAACAGATAATGTAGTTTATTACCAAGTATTTGTAAAATATGGTGTGCAAAACTCCTTAGGTTTGGTGATGCAATCCAAATTGCTTTTTCAATCTCCTGCTACTGCTCACAGTAACGTGGTGGTTGGCTTAGCTGAGTGGAAAGGGGAAAGTCATATTTTGTTCTTCTTCCCTCAAAATGCTCTAGTTACATTTGTTTGGAAAGTTACCTTCTCTTAGAGATTTTTAAAAAGTACCTTAGGCTAAGATATTAATGCCTTCTCCCTTTTAACATTATAATAGTAATCAATAGTCTTGTCACAGCCTTACAAGGAGATTTGACTGATTAATATTTATGTGTAGTACCTGAAACATGGAATGACTTTGTTTATCGGAAATTCTTTTTTAATGCAAACATGTCACAGGGTTTTAAGAGTCTTACAGCATTATTCTAATCAGGATGAAACTTTAGTACAGCAAAGACGGTGAGTATTTTGCTCTTGGATTTGAGCTGTAATGATGTAAGATGTAAGATGTAGCAAATCCAGGAGTGCCAGTCCCTGCCACGGGATAGCCACATCCTCAGCATTGCATCTCCTATACTCTGTAAAAAGGTGACTTCATTAGGAACGCATCTTGGAAATCACTCCTGGCCCAGTAATTCCCAAGGACTGCTTGGAGACTGTTGGAGAGGGCTCATTGACTGGCCCAAGGCCCCGCCTGAGCAGTTGCAATGACATTGGCATTTCCAGTGTCCAGCTGTAGCTCTGGGGTGTCCCCTGACCCTGTGTTCATGCAGATATGCAGCCTTGAGCCCACTCTGCTTGGGGGTTTAATAATTTCCAAAGTCCAAGCAGAAGCAAGAGCTGCTTGACCATAGAACTGAGAGGAATTCTCTCTGCCCACTTGTGCCAGTGTGGAGAAATGGAAATGGGTTTTTCAAATCTATGCAGACAAGTAATCCAAATGACAGCATGGTCATTGCATTGCAATTATTTTGAATTAAATGAGCTGTAACACATCAACATTAATATTTGAAACATAGAGAACAGTCCTGCATTGCATATGTATAATGTATATTTTAGTCAGCCTAAAGCTGTAATTCTTCAGTTTATAGTTCATACACTATTTCCTTTGGGACACTGCTCCCCAGTGTAATACACCTCACTGAGTCCTGGCAATTTATAACTTCCTTGTATATATCTATATGAGCTAGTTTTGGTTATGCCAAAATAGAATCAGTGGATTTAAACAGAAATTGTTTGGCAAGGCTAGAGCAGAGTCTTTATTTCTGATGTTTGTCCCAAATAGTATTCTATCTTAATGCTTTAAATATGTAGTGGGCTTTTTTTTTTTTTTAATGAGATAATGGGATTGAAAATGTCATGTCACCTGAAAGGAAACTGATATGATTAGATGTGTACAGTCACTTTAAACAAGTAAGGATTCATAGTAATTAGCTAAACGTGCTAGAACTGCTAATGATACAGGCTAAGACAAAGAGCTACGAAAGAAAACACTTGAAAGGGAAAACATGCCCAATATATTTTTAATCAATAATTTTTTTCTGGCTTGTGTTTTCCAGTAGTACAGGGAGATCTCAGTTATAAGGAACCATTTTGTATAGAATGGGAAGGTATTTATAGCTCCTAATAAATTACTGTTTCTGCTTAGTGCTTGATTTGTTTTCAGAGATGTACTAAATTCTGATTGGAGACATTGGCACATTGATTACTTCTAGTTTTCAGGTCAATGGGGACTGTGCTCTGCTTATAAAAAAATGAGAGGTTACAGTAAAAAAATTTTGATGGAGTTAATTTAAGATACAAGGTTTTATTTGTATACATATGGGTCTACTGACAATGGCATTTAAAAATCTCTTTTAGTATAAAATAAAAAATATTGATTAGCTGTGAAAGCTGTCATTTAGCAGATTACAAGAGCACTTTAAAACCATTTATATGAAAATTAGAAACTGAGTACATTGAATGTTTCATTAATTGTATGTAATGACATACTTTTTTTTTCAAAGTGTGCAGTAGATTCAGATTGTGCAAATTAACAGTAACTGTGATAGTAAAAGAATATTTTGCCATGTTTTCTGAAGACTTTCCATAAATTCTGTGCTGTAAACATCTCTGACTCCCTTTCTTTTTGATTCATTTCTTATCTTCTCCATGTCTTCTAATTCAATATAAACCAATTTGTTTGCTTTAATGTTAATAATAGACAGTTCTTCATCACATTATAACCACCTCTGGAAAAGAAGATTATTATTATGAAGTTTGCCAACTACCTCATGCCTATGGCCTGTAAGTGCCTCAAAACCCTATAAAGATAGAATAAATATTTTAAAAGCACATCTTTACAGATAAACCTTAATGTCTACATCTAACATCAAACACATTTTCATTTATTCAGCCTGTCCTGGTGAATTCTGTCATATTGTAAACAAATTTGGTGCTTTTCAGTGAAAAAGTAAAAAAGGAATTTTAATTAATGTTGCTACTTTAAAAGGCTGTTTCACAAATACATAACTTTCAATTTAGCTAAGTCTAAATCTACATTAAAAGGCTATAAAGTGCTATCTTTGAAAATCAAGTTTAGAAGAGATGAATAATAACTTTTTTTAGATTAATTCTTATAAAGTATACATCAGATGATGAATCACTGGTTTTTTAGTAAATCAATAGGAAAAAACAGAGAGAACCTCATTCTTCACTCCTTGTTTTTTTCCATCTGAAGCAGACCAATATGAGTGTGACTTGTATGATAACCAGTGCTGAGCAATAATTCTGCGACATCCATATTAGTTACATTGCATCCATTTCTTAGTCCTAAAAATATAATAATTCCTGGACAAATAGAGGAGTAGGATTAGGTCTTCAGCCTAGTTTTACAAGTTGCCATCTGAAGAAATGCAAGGAATTCATTAATTTATCATATTCTGTCTGGATGAACTAAAAAACACACATTGACATCTTTTCCTGAATAGCAGAGGAAAACATGCCACCATAGATGGATTGTAATTAATTTTTCAGGGATGATAATTTATTTAAATGAAGAATATAACTTATTTAATTGCTATCACTGTTATAAATTGCTGTCTGTGAATCTGAACAAAATCTCTAGATATAACTCCAGAGCACTGTCAAAAATGGATCTTTAGAGTTTAATATTTGGATCAAAGTGACTTAAAAAATATATTTTTAGTACATTTTAGTCAATTACGTTTGAACTAAAATACAAGAATTCTGTATGTATGCCTAAAGTTTGAAAGGAGAGTACAATACATATCTCAAAATAAAATATAGCTTAAAAATATAATCACTTTTTCAGTATAATGCAGTATGAACAAAATGCTCATGTGTTGTTTTTTTTCTAATGTCTTTTGCATAGTAACATTTTGTTGACAATACATCTGATGAATATAGCATGTGATCTGTAAAAAGATGGTAATACTTGCTTCACTATCTCTGGCTGTTTCAATCTCTTGCAAAATATTGCAGATGACATTATGATCCATTTCCTGCTGTGGTTAGCTCTTCCAGCAGTGACCAACACTGGGCACCTAAAACCAAAATAGAGAACAGTCAAACTGTGCAGAGATAAGTTTCCAGAATATTAGCCCAACCTCCAGCAAGGCTGTCCTGAGCTCAGGGTAGTTTCTTCTGGGGAATCTTCTGGTAAATCCTTCTTAAAACTCAAATTTGGAGGATTGCTGCGGAGAAACCTTTCTCATGCTGATTCTGTACTGCTGCGTGCGAGGGTCTTCTGTTTCCCCCTGCACCCCTGGTTTTGTCCTGGGAGGAGCCCCTGGAGTTCATGCCCAGTTGACCTTCTTCATCCTCCTCATGATTTTAGGGGTTGCATTTCTCAGTTGTGTTTTCCAAAAGCATAGAATCATAGCTCAGGACTAACTCAGTGATTCTCATTTAGTCACTGTTTTTACAGAAACATCTTTTGTTTCTGTAAAAAAAAATTTGTTGCTTAATTTGCCCAGTCCTGCTGTGGCCTTTCTGAAATCAAGAGGCCATAACTGTAAATAGTCTTCAAGGTGGTGTGGTATTGCTGATTTATGAAGTAGAATAATGCTGTTCTTTGCCTTTTTTCTTCATTCCTACTGAGTTGTTCTTTTTCCTGATACAATTTCCAAGGTGTTAGAATCAGCATACAATTTTGTTTATAAAGATGGAATGGTTTTTGATGCATTTTACATTCATTTACATGGAATTTCAGCTGTAATTTTATCACTAAGTATTATAAGATGTACTTCTTATAGCCAGTCCAGTCTTCAGAACATTGACTTACCTTAGCAATGTCAGTAAAGTCTGTTTTACCACTATTTATTGCTTTTTTCAGCTTCAGTCTCCTCCTGGATCCCTGAAAGGCTTGACTAATTACTTCCATTGTGAATATTGACCATTTACTCCAAATTTGCTCTAGTGTTTAAACACATTTTCTGTTTCCATGAGAGGGACTTCCTTCTAATACCCTGCCAGCCTGGTCTTTTGGAAATCAGGTATCTGGTTATCAGTTTCCTTTCTTGTCCAGGTTAGTTTGTTCTTTGGAGT
The DNA here is from genome assembly GCA_013397895.1 of Origma solitaria. Classification (NCBI taxonomy): domain Eukaryota; kingdom Metazoa; phylum Chordata; class Aves; order Passeriformes; family Acanthizidae; genus Origma; species Origma solitaria. The sequence goes on from VZRL01000640.1 coordinate 1,971,691, forward strand.
CAATGATAGACGCCTGAGAAATTATTTCCCTTTAAAATAGCCATCTCCGCTCTTTACCTATCTAATGTATTTATTTTTCAGTTCACTAAATGTATTGTTTATTCTGATTTTTAGTAATAGAATTGGAAATTCTTAGAAAATGTTTATTGCTCTGCCTTCCTCCCAACCACCTGTCACAGTTTCCTCCATTATGAACCCAGATGGAGAAAAAGTATTTTATTTTTGTGTTCTGACCTCATCTTTCTTGAACACTCCTTTTATAGCCTGAACATCTGTTAGCCCTACCAGATCTCTGTCTGGCTTCCAAGTTTCTGAACAATATTTTATATTCTTTTTTTTGTATACTTCCTCCAAGTTGTTCCTCAAAGTTTTCTCTTACTTGCTTTGTGTGGATTTGACTTTTTTTTTTTTGGCTGATAGTTTACTTTTTATTTTTTGTTTGGTTTTTTTTGTTGTTTTCCTTATTTGAATACAACTTCAGATCTTAAAAGCACCTTTTTCTTGAATTTAATAATAGAGTTAAATATTATTTCATACCCTACATGTGTCATCTCTGATTTTTAGACATATCCACAGCTGGATCTCTTGTACTTCAAAGGAGGTATTTCCTTTTTGTACAGACTCTTCCTATCCTGACGTGGCCTCAGTTCCAGGTGTCTCTCAGTTCTTCCTCCTGACACTGCTGTTTCAGCCCACGATTGTAGCTTTGCCTCAGAGCATCCCCTTCTCTCTGAGTCTGCACATGCCATAATGAGAATTTGGCAAAGGCTTCTGTCGTGCAGGTTGCAGCTTTCAGCTCCCAAATGACCTACATTTTGTCTCTGGAAGTTCTGTTCTGCATCCCTTGGCTGTTTCTTTTTGTCATGTAAGGACTCCACATTGCTGCCGGCAGCGTGTCTCTGAAGCCTGGACAAAGGCATGGGATCCACAGGATGCGCATTCTCCCCTGAGCCACCAGGACTGGTTATAAATATCCTGTGATATTTCTGAGAGAGTAGTAAAGTTCTAGGCTCACCAGACTTGACTGCTGTGACACTGAAACTCATCAGCTGAAAGCCCCTTTAGGATCTGGGCATCTGTGTTTATGAGCAAGCATGGAGTTCATTTCTTTCGTATTTGCTAAAGATTGATGGGACGGCTGCTTTCTGTTATTCCAAGTGGGGGACGTAAAGGCCTAAGAACAACCAAACATGTAATGCCCATACTCTGCATCTACAAGCATCTGATAAACCTTAGTCTGGAAATTCTACTTTTACAATACACTGAGAAATATTAATTTTCTTTCGTAATTATAAAAACATGCAGAATGCCACATGCCATAAGAAAGAACATGGCAAGGGTGAAAGTCGTCATCTGAGGCAAATATCTATGAATTTAAATGCCTTACACAAAATTTGATGTTATGCACTGATTTTAAAATAAATAATCTTTTCGTAGAGCAGTTTCTCATATTAATCTAATGATGTAAGTATATGTACCACTTTGTGATTTTGAGCATGGTGCTATCAATGTGAGAATGCGTTTGCTTGGTTGTCAACATCATTGTATAGTGTTTTAAGTGAGTAGTTGTCCACTGATTTAATTGTTGCAGGTTGAAGTGCACTGGTTTGTTCTTATTTTGGTGCAATATTATTTACAGGTGTATTCAGTTTTAAGGGAATAGAATTGTTTTGTAAATAAATTTGCAGTTGGAAAACACTGCCAATAAATTACATGTGGAACAAATCCTCATTTTTTACCTTTGAGAATGTATCAGTTTGCTTCCTCTACTTTGCTATAATCTAAATGTTTAAGACATATATGGTCTTTGTCAAATAAAAAAGCTTCAAATCACTTCTGATATTTACACACAATATAATGTTCCACATAAACCTGCACTTACATTTCCCCTCAGTGTCTGTTGGAAGTTAATTTTCCTTACTGTTTCACATAGTTTTGTCATATATTTGTTGTCATCATTTTAGTTCATTTCAGTGGCTATTGCATTTGCAGACAGACAGTATTAATGCTTGAGGGGTGCAAATCCAAACATTTCCTCATTTGTAACACTTGAATGCAGTGATCTCCTGGAGGAGCATGAAAGGCTACTGGAAGCTGCGTGTTCCCAAGAGGGCTAGAAGTTGCTCTTCTGTTCATTGCAGGACCTAGACATTAAGCTCCAGACCTGGAATTTACGACTTTTTTAAATGTAAATGTGTGTGAGATACCAAAGTTCACAGAGTTACTGAATGAATGAGGCAGTTAAACTGGAGATGAGCAGCAGCTCAAGGCAGAGAAGAGAGTGGAAATGGGACTGATGTGCTTGAATTCAGTGCACAGACACGAGTCACACAACTTGGTCAGGTGCCACTGTGAAAGTGAGTTTCACAGCCTGAATCATCTTCCTAGATACCAAGTCTATTATTTGGGTATGGCTAACTGTGTCACTTTAACCCTTCCAGGAGAGCACTCCCGGCTCCCTTGATCAGCTGGAGCTCAGGACATACTGTCTTGACAAAGTGAATTGAAAATATTCACTGCCTTCATATTGGTGGCTCTCTTTAACACATATTTAGCAAACACATTCATCCTTCTTGAAGGTTGTAGATGTTCAGATGTGCTGAAGTAAGGTAATTATGATGGAATAAATATTAAGTTAAAACCAGATGGTTATTAAATGAACCTGAGGCATTTCTTAATCTTGTGTTAGAGGAGAATTCAATATTACTTCTATAATATTCTTTTAAGCATAAATCAGATCTTAGCCTGGGGTGTGAGAATAAGAAAAAAGGTGCAAGTGAAAAAAATAGCAGATCATTTAATATTTTATGAGGTAGGGGCATCCAAACCGCAGTTTTGTTCACCCAGGAGTTGTTGTATGGCAGTGGCAAGACTGTTGGGTACTACAGCCCGCATTATTCAAAGCCACTCAGTTTCTCCAGCTCATGCTTGCCATCTCATTTGTCACATACTGTATGTCTTGGTCTTTCAAGGTGTTGTCCTGAAAGTACTTTTTTCTGTGTTACATTAACAAAGTCTGAAGCACAGTTATGTTGCTTGCAAGGGAATGCCGTCAGCAAAATATTACAAATGAGTCTTAGGTTTTTTGATTCTTTTGATGCTCAAATCCTATAAAACTCTGTAATTTCTATTTTTTTAATGAGAATGAGTAGATATTCTGAATTGCAATAAGTGAGTGCTATGAGCTATCAACTTGGCAAATTATGAACATTTAAAAATCATGGAATCATGGAATCATAGAATGGTTTGGGTTGGAAGGGACCTTAAAGTTCCAACCCACCTGCCAGGCAGGGGCACCTTTCACTTGACCAGGTCGCTCAGAGCCCCATCCAACCTGGCCTCGAACACTGCCAGGGATGGGGCATCCACAGCTTCTCTGGGCAACCTGTCCCATTGCCTCGCCACTCTCACAGTAAAGAATTTCTTATTTATATCTGATTTTAATCTACCCTCTTTCAGTTTAAAGCCATTCCACCTTGTCCTGTCACTCTGTGTGCTTGTAAACAGTCCCTCTCCATCTCTCTTGTAGGGTTCCTTCAGGTACTGGAAGGCTGCTCTAAGGTCTCCCCAGGGCCCTCTCTTCTCCAGGCTGAACAACCCCAGCTCTCTCAGCCTGTCTTAATAGGAGAGGTGCTCCAGCCCTCTGGTCGTCTTCGTGGTCTGCTCTGGAGCTGCTCCAACAACCAAATACTGATAATGGGTGGAGAACGTCGTGTTTGTTTTATGCTTATTTAGCACAGTGATTAATTCTTTACAGTTAGCAAATGTGTTGCATTGATACAAAATTACAGAGGGATTATTCTCTATATATGTTAAGTTTGGGTTTGCAATCAGCAGTGTTAAATGAAATGTAAATTCAGGTTATCTGCTGCAATGGTTACTACTATTACAATTAGCCCTGTGTATTGCGGAGGAGGCTCTGCAGGTCCTCTGGTCTGCATGTTTAAATGCAAGTTGGGGCAGTTCCGGTGTGGAGAATGGGCATGCTCTTTCTGAGTATGTTACTTACATAAACCAATGAAAAACTCTCTGCCAGATAATGGAGTTAATGCTGGCTATTTTCTTTCCATAAGCTCATGACTGTGAGAAAAAAAACCTAAGAAAAAGAGTCTATTCAGTTAGTGTGCAGTCTGCTCTTCGAACAGATCGCTGCAGGAGGTAGCTTTTGAGAATCAGCTCATGAGCAGTGGCAGTTTATCTAATGATATTTATCCTGTGTTGTCCCAGTTTGTATTCTGTCTGATTGAACGGACAAATAGAGCATAAAATCTGTTATCTTAAATGTGTATGATTTTCACCTGAATTATAGTTGAAATCAGACCGATGTCTTACCTGACATCTTCGGGAACAGAATTCAGCAGCAGTGCAAGTCTTTGAATTAAAGGAGTATCAACTGTTTCCACCTTGTTAATGTTATTTTGGAATGCTTTGCTTTTCTTCAAATATTTCTTCACATTACCATCTCAGATCAGCCAAGACCTCATTAAAAAATCTTGAAGGATACTTAGTTTTCTTCTCTAAGTATAGGAGAAGTAGAAGATAATGAGATGGAAGGAAGAAAAAGTGTATTTTCTTGAATTTATCTTTAGTAACAAAGAATAAAAAAAAAGCAGTATAGAAAATACTATACTGGTGAAAGAATGCGTTTCATAAAATGTTTTTGAGTGCTTTCACAGGCTTGTTTAATTTCCACAGAGCTATGAGTTTGCGTGTCAATCACTTTAAAGTAATGCTTTGCTTTGATTATGAATGTGACTTGGGAAGAAAGTTGTTTGCATAGTACTCAGCATATGTAAATTGATACTTAAATGCTGCTGCAAGTATAATTAATAGCAAAAGTCAAAATCAGGTTGACTAGCAGAGTTTTCAATTAGATTAACATAAGCCATTTGTGATTTAATACAATGGTGTATACAAAATTAGATACTATATGCATGGATGTTAAATCAGTTCATTAACACACTAGGTCCAAATTACCTGTTGTTATAATTTCCTTGACTGATAAGAAATTTATGTTTTATGCTGCATTTGAGTAGTCCACTTACATACATGGGAAATATGCATTATTTTTATGGTTGGGTATTCAACCCTAACTGATCCTGTTTCTTGTTGACTTAGAGCTTATCTTGGAAAATATGTGGCAAAGAGAAATCTTTCATGTAATATCAAATCATATTCAGCTCAGTAAGAGTAAGATAATGTGCATGGAAGTTCCACTGTATTACAACTTCTTTAGGTCTTCCATTTACATGAAAAACTCTTCAAGTTAGAAAAAAAGTTGTTAGGTTGCTGCCAGTTAGCAAAGAGCAGATGGTGTTTATTACTGTGACTGGTAAATTGTGTATCTATGGGAGTAATAAGCCCAATTAGCCAAATGTTGATTGTGCTTTTAAGTGTTGTAGTCTTGGTACCTATTTCCATACCTGTGAGTATGCTCAAGTATAAACTTCTTTGTGCACTTTGGAAAAAGCTCAGTGGTGCACTTCTGCAGCCTGAAGTGTTGGCATTTGTATAAATACCATTTTAGATAATGTCTTGCAAATGAGCCAGTCTTAGACATGCAATTCCAAGAGCTCCTTATTACTTACTTTGTATTTTATTTTCCTGTAAGTAGTAAAAGTTGACTACTTCAAGCTTGGCTAGAATGAATGTTAAAAGCCAGGTGGCTTTGTGTCCTAAAGAATCCTCTTGCCCTTTGTTCAATAAAATACAACTTCAGTACAAGGGAAAGTCATGTGTAGCTCAGCATACTCTGCAGTTTTTAAAAATACTGCTCTTCTTGCACAGTTTCCCAATAAGGAGTAGTGAGGCATCTAAGAACTTCCTGACCTTTTACAGGCACGGGTTTGGATCAGTCAGGACCTCTGACTGGTTATTAGTTTGTTGACGTCTCTAACCCCTCCCCAACAGAGGCTCAGGAAGCCTGAGAGCCACTGTTGTTGGCCCTCAGCCTTTACCACTGGCCCAGCTGAGCTGGACACATAGGAACAGCCTTAGGAAGAGCAGTGTAATCCCAGTTGCAGGAGAAAGACAAAAGCCAAAGGTAAAAATGTGACATAGAATTATATATTTGAGTTGGAAGGAGCCTTAAAGATCACCTGGTTCTAATCAGCCTGGCTGTGAGCAGGGGCATCTTCCACTAGACCAGGTTGCTCAGAGCCCCATCGAGCCTTGCCTTGAACATCAGGATCCTCATTCTCATTTCTGAGTTGCAAAAGCACAGGCTCTGTGTGGTTCTTCTGTCAGCAGAAAGAAGTTCCTTGCACTTTGAGTAATAATACCTTCTTTGGAAACTGAGCCTCATGAGTTTAATACAGTAGTTTCAGCAGTCACTCCTCACGATCCAAATTAGCAATGTAAGTAGCTACATACATTCAGCAAGGTCTGTTTTGGGTTTTTCTAACATACTTGACAGCTCTTCAGGGTGACGATCATGTCTTCCTGCATGGCTGTGCAGTGCCTGGTACAATGAGTCTCTCTGGATACCTCTGCAATTAAATAATAAACCCTTTGCAATTAACAACTTGTTAATTGAAGATTTAATATAGATCCACAACTTTAATTTGTTCCTTGGCTTTTCCTCAATTACCTCATATTAGATTTAAAAACAGAACCACATAAAATAAAATTGCTTGGGTGTCCCACAGATCAGCAGATTTTAACAAATGAGAATGCTAATGCATGTATTAGAGAAAGAGCCATTCAACTTTTCCTGACTTAAGAAAGTCTAACTGAATAAGGGTATATCAGACACCATTTTTTTTCTTTTTATCAGAAATTTTATTTCCATTTTAAGGCTCATTTAAATTGCTTTATCTGAATGCCATAACTTGTTACCAAAATTCTGACAGAAAACTGCTAAAAGTAAAAAGTGAGGGGATATTTTTGCTATCTCAGTGTGGACTTATATCTAGAAGATTTTTGTCTGGAGTTGCTGACCATCTGTTTCGTGGAGTTATGCCAAAAATATATTTTCACTGTAGATTTAGATGCTTGCAATGAGCTAGTAAATAGCCAGGCAAGTATTGCAGCATCTTCTTCCAGCACACTGTAAATACAAGTTCCCAGCACTTCTCAAGATAAAAAAAGGTGTAATAAAAAATCATTTATTTCTTAGGTAAATCTTCTAGTCACAGTAGCTTTAATAATTCTAACTTTGTTAATCAGATTTAATTTATTCTTGAAGTGACTCCATTGATTTAAACCTGAAATTAATTTGGCCTAGGGTTTTCAAGAAGCTGTATTTTCCCTTTGAGCATTTAATTTTTCTGTGCACAGCCTGGCTTTGGGTTATTGTTCAAAGCCTAACAAAGAGATGAGACCCAGTGAGCTCTGTAGGCAAGGGCAGCTTTCTCCTTTTCTCCCTTGGTTCTGGGATTGCTGCAGAGACATTTCTGTGATACAACACTGTAAGAAAGCAGTCGCACACGTTCTTTGGAGTAGATCTCTAGGGCCTCTCTGGAGTACATTCATTTTCTGCTCCTGCTGTTTGCTGTCTCCTGACATGCCCTGCTCAAGTAGAGCCCTGCAAAGTTCAGTCCTACCAAACAGGTGTCTTGGAAGCTCTTCTCCAAAAGACAGCAAGCATCACATCACATTGCTGTAGTAAAAAATAATGCTGCCTGCTTATCTGGAACACTGAATTCATTTTACTAAAGCCAGAAAGTACTAGATATTGAATGGGGTAAGCAGCTACACGTAGAGGGAGTCAAACCTGAACTCTGCAGAATCTGCTGAGCAACAGAATAGAATAGAATAGAATGATTCCAGTAGGAAGGGACTTACTATTCTCAGTCCAAATGTCTGACCAATTCAGGGCTGACCAAAAGTTAAAGCATGTTATTACAGGCATTGTCATGCTGACAGAATGTCGAGAAAAATAAAATTGGTATTCGCAGTAGTCGAGTACTGCCTTAACATGAAGTCCCTTGCGCATATCAAAAGATGAGGTACTTTTAAAATAAATGCCATTCTAAATTAAATGAACTATCAGAAGTCCTAGAATAGGACCTTAATTATAGCCAGGTCTTAATGGGTAAGGTTTTATTCATGAGTTACTGTCTCTGTCTTCTCCTCTTTTCTTTAGAACAGGACTCAATTTAGAAAGATTACCCACCCCCTACCCCCCGTCCTCCTCTCCATGAGTAAGGATGGGATTTTCTGAGGATAAGTAGCTCTGAAAATGGAAGGGCGCTTTGTCTCTCCACAGAGGAACTGACAGCAATGGTGAACAAAACACACTATGAAATAACAAACCTGTTTCATGTTGTCAAGCCAGGGCTATTTCTGTTTTGCTGCTTCTAGAAGAAATTAATTTCTTCTCCCAGTTCAGGGCTTTGTTCTGCTTTATCTTACAGCTGGAAACATTTGTCTTACCCCATTGGTTATTTATCTAGGTTTTGTAACTGCTATGAACACTGATCTGTGTATAAAACAGAAACAGTCACTGACATAAACTTTTTCTTCTGGAATGGTAAACATATTCCTTGTTTCTGGTTGTAAAAACCTATTAAATTAGATTTTATAAAGTAAGGAATGTTACAGTTCTAGTAGAGATGTATTCAGGCTGCATCAAACAAGGAAACAAATATTCTTCTAAATGTAAATATGAATTTTCTACCAGTCATTGTAGTGAGCTTGAGGCTTGAATGTTAAGGCTGTAAACGATGCTTAGATTTGTCACACCTGTGGTGTGCTGTCCTGAGGTAGTTTGAACAAAAACTTTGATGAAAACTGAGAAGCCAGAGTTTTGGCTTTGTGCACGTTACTGTCTGGTTGCTTGTGTGGGGTGCAGTGTGAAAGTAATCAGGATGCAGATAAATCTGGTGAAACTGTGTATATATTGGTTGGGGAAGATGTTGGAGATACTCGCTGTAGATAAAGGAAAGATCTATCGAACTGTACTCTCTGTCAGGTTTTATTTTGCACAGGAGAAGGTTTATTGCACAGCTGTTGATACACGAAGCATCATGTGCGTTTGATTCAAGCATCCCCTGCTTTCACCTGATCACTGTCCCCTGAAGACGTGCATCATCAGGCAAATGATAAAAAAAATCTAAGAAAATAATGTGCAAAATCTCTGCCATAAACCAGGAAGGGTTTCTGCAGGCAAGCAGAAATCCTAGTTCATGTTCATAAACATGATTGAAAAGTTAAGCCACCTGTAAAAACATCTAGTAACACAACAATATTTTTCAAGTGGAAGTCTGTTTGTTCCCCAGCAGTGAAAGCTTTCTGTTAATACTCTCTTTTCTATATGTCAGCATTTCTCAGCTATCCTCTCCCAATATGACTAGATACTATCCCAGAGACTTAGAGCTACTGTTATTTGGAAAAAATGTGTATACACGGCAGAATTGGATTGAATCTGAGATTGCAGAATAAGATCTGCAGTTACAGCTGCTGTACCAGGAATGTGTGTTTGGGGACCAGGCTCACTATTATATGCAGCCCAGCTGCCTGAGTTTCCACATTTTCCTTCACTGTCTGTATGCTCAGGTTGCATGTGCATGTGTGTGTCTGTAACTGGAACCTGAGCCCTCCAGTATTAAAAGTGGTTGTGCTCAGGTCCTTGCCCAACATACCTTAATTTAAAAAAGACAAGACAAATGAAGTTGTGTTTAAAATTTCTTGAAATTTGTGCTGTTCACTGAAACTTCCTCTTTCTTATGTGCTGCTTTTACCTATGTGTGAACATAAAGGATATCATTTTTCACAAGTTACTGAGTCAAAGTTATTCTAACAGTACTTTCAGATCTTGAGGAGTTTTGGGATTATAGATGGTGCAGAGGATATCTATCCAGTGGCCCCAGACTGATGCTGGGAAGACTCAGCACAACAGTGAAATGTCTGATATAGTGCCCTGGCTTTTCTGCAACTTTAGACAAAACCAATCTAAGAGCAATTCAGTTTTTCAGTTGTAAATAACTGCTTCCTTCCTGATAGGTGTTTTGTAGATAGTGGATGAAATGTGTCTGTCTGCTACATAATCAATAGAATGAAAATCCCCAGCCACTTATTTCCTGTGAAGTGATTAAAATCCACTTAGTACGTAACATGGTCTGTGCTGGCCATACTGCTCCTTTGCAGCAATATGTCAAGGTAATGATTAGACAGTTTATGAAGTGCTTAAATATAGTCAACATAAATCTTCACAGAGTGTATTTTAATAGTTTTATTCCATTCAGAGAACAAATGTAGTCGAGCTTTGGTTGGCCTTCTCATCGTTTCCTCCAAAGTTACATAATGTTATAGTTCTTTCACCTTTCCAGGTGTAGCTTTTCTTAATACTAAGAAACACTGACAGGATGCAGCAGGCCATGGTTATTGTCTGATTGGTGATATATAAGTGTCACAAAAGATCTGGTGGGTGTAATTTGTGACACCTTCCCTTCTGCACATAAGGGGGTCCTTGCAGAGGAACAAAAGCTCTGCTGTTTGCTCAGCCATCTCTAATAAACCTTTATATATATGGGATGGGTAATTTTTGAAATTGTACTTCTATCACTAGATTAAGTCCCCAATGTAGAATTAAAGTTCAGTTCTTGCCATTTCTTCCTCACTATTTGATTTATTTTCATGCAAAATTAAATAATCAATTTGAAGCCCACAACTTCTTCTAAGCCAAGTTTTCCATTGAAGTAGCAGAGAAACAGCTTGAAGACATAGGATTGTTGATACCTTGATAGGGACATGCTCTCTAAATCCTACCCCATTTTGAAGAGTTTATAACTGTTATTAAATCAATAGGTAGAGTTGGAAAAAAGTACAAACACAAAAGCTTGAAAAGTCTGGTTTTGGAGCTTCAAATGATGCTGGATTTTCCCGCAAATGTTGCCACTTACTGTGACTCACATTATCTTGCAGAAATCAATTATTTTGGTTGAGGTGGAAGTAGATTTTATCTTACATACTTATTTTTTCCTGTGATTACATACTATTTTCTGAGATAGTTTAACCAGTATTTGAAGGAAGTTACAAATGATTTTTAATTAAGACACTGGACTAAAAGCCAGCTTGGGGTTTGGAGCATCTAGCATGATTCAGAGTTTGGGTGTTACTAACATGGCTGATGCATTCGTGTTGTTATATTCTTGCTGGTTAAAGTGAAAACAAGAATATTTCCCCATTTTTTCAATTTTTAAAATAGACTGTAGTGCAAAATAAGGTATATTATAACATCTTTATAGATATTTGTGTGTATTTTTGACATCAACATATTCTTGATTTATATTTCTTATTGTCATGTTCTTGCTTTCTGAAATAAAACCAAGGAAGTGCTGATACAATAACACTCCTTTTTCTTTGGCTAAGCTTGTTCTTTGTTGGAAGCTAGACTAGAATACTGTCTGTTCAGGCTTGAACATAATTCAGAAGCATCTTAAACAAATGCTGATGATTTCCAGTTAGCTTCTGTAGAATACATACCGTAGCATTTTTAAAAGGTGTTGGAAATAATAAAAAGATAAATTGAAGAGACTATTGATTACAGAATAAACAAATTACGTAAATACACTCCCCCCTTTTTCTAGTTTGTGTCTGCATGATATTTACACCTCATTTATTTATTATTCTGATTTTCCTGTAGACGTCTCTCCTCTTCAGAGAGAAAAAACTGTGCAACATGAAGTGTGCAGTGTTTAGGAATATTAGCAGAGGGGCAGACAAAGCCCAGTGTTCTACAAAATCTATTTAGAAAATGCCCTTGAATATCTACCATGATCTATTGATTTTGATTTGTTCTGATGCTGGCAAAACAGGTATTTAAAGCCGATACACAAAACAGCGCTTATTTTCAAGTCGATGTGCAAAGCATCAATTCCTAAAAATCCATGTAAACCTCTAGCTTTGCAGGATATATTACTTGCCAATAGAGCTGGCTAACTTGGGAAAGAGCTTAGGCATTCTCTGGATTTCACCAATACCATCTCATGGGCAAATATCTTGTTTAGCAATTTGCTAAACTTAAGTGGCCACTTGCCTGCTAGTCCTAGAGAGAAGCCTCCTGGGGTTGGTTCAAACAAACCATGAATGCTTTTACTGTCTTTCACACTGAAAAAATATCTTGATTCTCCAATCTTGTATCCCTGTGAATTAGGCTCATAGCTAAGTAGGAATATTTCTTTTAAAGGAAAGTAAAATTTTCTTGTTTAATCATCGTGTTTATAAAGATTTATATAATTTTAGGAAAAGTACATGTTGTTCTAAAAGAGCTCTCTTATTTTCATTCTAGTTCAATTTTGTTGGGAAATTGCTTGGACCAAGAGGAAACTCTTTAAAGAGATTACAAGAAGAAACGGGTGCAAAAATGTCCATCCTGGGAAAAGGATCCATGAGGGATAAAGCTAAGGTACTGTGTCTGGATTCTGGTTGCAATTAGTGTTGAAACATATGTTGGTTTAGGTGTTACACTTAGATTGCCTGTTTGCTTATTAATGACGCAATTAAAAGGCCTACAATAGACTCTGACTCCGAGGCTACTTTGGTTTTTTTTCAAGTTTCATCAGTTGCTTAAATATAATTTGTTCTTGCTTTGCCAGCCTTGCTTAGACTTCCATAGTTACTATATTACCACTGTTACTTAAATATTTCACCTAAAAGAGAAATCAGTTTGAAGTTTATTTCTTCTGAGAGAAGTCTCTTTCTCCTGACAAAGTACAGCTTGTATGTATTACTACTGTAATACTGGTGTATATAAATGGGTTATCTCTTCATTTTTCTGTTTCTTTAGAGATGGGATTTTTTAAAAATATTGGCTATTTATTCAGGGGATACATCTAAAAAAAGATAACAAAGTGGACATTTTGCTTAAATGTGTGTAAAAATGCACTATAGATTAAAAAAAAAAAAAAATGTTTGGAATCACAGCCTGGTCAATGCCCCTTAGTAATTATTTGCTGGTAAGTGTTACTCCTCCTCAGCCAGTTTCCCTCCCAATTTATATACTGAGCATGATGTCCTGTGGTATGAAATATGCCTCAGCCAATTTGGGTCAGCTGTCCTGGCTCTGCTCCCTCCTGGCTCCTCGTGCAGCTCCTCACTGGCAGAGCATGAGGCACTCAAAAGTTAAGCACTACTTAGCAACAACTCAGACGTTAGTGTGTTATCAATATTATTCTCATCCTAAAGCCCAAACACAACAGGATCCTATTTCCTAGGAAGAAAATTAATCCTGTCCCAGCCAAAACCAGGACATTAAGGAAGCTTCATGCATATTTGACCCAAAGAACAAGTACTGATTGTATTGTGGTATCTTCTTTTAGAGTCTGTTGAACAGCAGTATTATGGTCAACACAGAAATAACGACTGCTAATTTCACTATATTTTAACTATATATAGCCTTTAGTAATGTTGTGCATTTTTCTGCTTTCCTTTCTGTCACCTCTGTCATTAATCTCAGTAGCTAAAATAATGAAAGCAATAATATGCCAGAATAAAGGAAAGACCAATCAGGATTTTTTGGTTGGCATTAATTGGTCTTAGTAATGTGTATCAGCAATCACATAGCCATTATGAGGTTTGCAATTGCAATATTTAAAAAAACCCCACAAACCAGACAAATTAGGCACACAGATTGTATTTCATTTTTCAGAGTTTTATTTATGACATTTTAGACATTTAGTGACATTTCAGTTATGATTATAAGATAATAAATGTTTGAGTAATAATAATAATAATTTTGATAATAAAAAAATTTCCAGGTAGAATATTTTAATTACTTCTGTATAACCTCTAGAATCATAAAAAAATTTTCCCTGGATAAGAGAATGTATGTGCTGCTAAGTAGCAGTAATTTGCATCAGTAATTTGAATCAGTACTTCATCTGCCCACTCACTCCATTCTCAGCCACCCACTCAGATTATTATTGCCGAGAGCATCAGTTGCCCAGACAGGGGAGTGAGTGTAAAGATGTTTAAACACATAAATAGACAGACTAAGTCTTCTGATTCTGAGATTGGTCACTCTTCTGATACTATCATTTGATTTTCATCTGATCATAATAAACAGTGCCAGCATGATGGTTACTATATTCACTCATGAGTGTGTCAGCAAAATTTAGGGTATTTTCTTTTCCTCTTCATATGGTATTTAGTCCTTAAAAATAATCTGAAATTGAGTATGAACTTCATGGAAACTCATTCATATAAGACTGGTGTAAAAATTAAGTTCTAGGGTAAACTAGCATTAAACGTAGCAGTCATGAAAGCAACGTCTGTGGAGAAGGGCTCATAAGTGATTTATCTTAATCCAATTTAGACTTTACTGACTCAAAAGAAAACAAAATCCCTGTGCAATTACAGTGAGAGATAGGAATTATCTGATCTGTGTGCATCACTGTTACCAGTTCCAAGCGAAAGAGTGTGAGAATGATCTTGGGATGGGTAATAGTTACAATTAGCATTTCAGAGAGTCTGTTCTAGGTTGAGATACTGGTAAAATGTAAGGAAAATATGTTTGACTGTGAGCATAAATAATGGTGTGAATTGCTACATTGCTAAGGAAAATACAACTTGCTCTGGTTAAAATGGTTTTCTTGTCATAAAACAAGTGCACTGGTATCATTTATGCAGTGCTTTTTAACTGATTTAAATACAAATTACCAAAGTCTGGAGGCTTTTTGTAGGTTTTTTGTACCATAAAAGAAATTAGCTTGTGTATATTGGCTGATAGATCTTTGTTTTGCAGGAGTATTCAAGAAAAATCCATGTAATTTCTCTCTAGCAAGTAGAATTTCCTTAAAGCTGTCTATATGATGCCATGAACCGTAGTAGTCCCTAGACAGACTGTAGGCATGTGTGCTTTTCCCCTCCAGTCTGGTGCAGCTGCATGCTGAGTTGCATCAGAGCAGCAGAAACAGAATTCCTGCTCGAAAGTGCTAAATACATTTATGCCCTACATCCCTAGATACTCAAGTGTTCAAAAAGAACTGATCCACTGATTTGAGGGTTTTTAGTGCCAAAATGACAGCAGGGAAGTTCTTGGCTCAACAGTGAACGAGTCTGGCCATAGTCAGTAATTTTGGTTGTATGGAGGGCCAATTTCCATATCTGGGAAGTGGATTATATCAAGGGAGGTATGTTTGTTCTTCAGAATTTCCTTATCTTTTTTAAAGAAACCTGTGGGTAAATTTTAGAGACTAAAGAATTTAGGCTGTTCCCTTCCAGAGGCACAGGGGAGCACTTGTTAAGAGTGATTTGAGATTTCTGAGTATCTGCTATGCCTTCACTGTGGGAACAGGATAGATTAATTTGAACAGACAATGTAACTTACTTAAAATGTATATTACGAACAACTCCAGTTGTGCACAAAATACCACAGAGCTAATGTATGTCACAGAAAGTTGTGTTAGAAGTTATTGAAGAGATGCCCAAGTATAACTGCATCAGTTTTGCAGCATATGGTCTGGGATATAAGGGAAACTTGCAATTCTTCCAGAGCAGCATGGCTAATGTGAGTACTTAAATTTCTGTGCTTAAGCTAATGCCACTGGCTCAAGAGAATTTTAGTGTTCCATAACAGAAGAAAGATGCTACAGTATTCTGACAGGAAAAATAAGCACGGTCACGAAACATGTAAGTCTGTCCACTAGACATAGCAGATGATGATGCTGGCCTTTAGATACTCTCGATTTGGCTTCTAAAACTGTGGCTAAAATTTGAAATCTTTATTAGCTGTGTTTTGAAATCGTAGAGAAGGTATTGCTCCACATATTAAGCATAGGCACTGAGAAGTGTGCCTGATACCAGAGTACAGCCATTTCCAGTGAGATTTTAGAATAGGCTGAGCTCTCACTGTCTTATTGGTTTATATGCTTTCACCAAAGGTTACCATCCGTGTGGTAATAAAGCATTATAAATATGCAAATACACTTTTCAGAACAGGTAGTGATGAGATGAAACATAGTCATGTTGATTTGCTTAGCTTTTGGTTATTTTCCATTTCTTTTTCTTCTTTTTGCGAGTATGGGAAGTGATTGTAAAGTCAATCAAACTGAAGTGACAGGAGAAATCTCATCATAAGTGGAATGAATTGATTGCTTTCATACATAGATGCAGATTTTCTCCTTTTCAACCATGCAATGAATGCTTTTCACTGTGCCATTGGAAAAAAAAAAAAAAGTATGTAGTGAGCTGGAATAGCTTTTTGTTACATAAACTATAGCAGTAAGATGATGGATTCTCTTTAAAAGAATCAGAAAAATATGTAGCAATGTTTCTTAACCACTTCTACTTTAGCTAGTTCCCTGTCAGTTTCATAGAAGACTCTTGGAACTTGCACCATTTCTCCATATGCTCTCATTTTAAATTATTTATGTTCGTGGTACTTTTAAAAAATTCACTTAAATAATGCACTTATAATTCACTAACAAGCAATAAACAGATAGTACATGTAACTTGATGTTTGTATTTGGTGGAACTTGAGAACGTCATATGTGAGAAAGCACAATAGCAATGACTTCATGCAGATGGGAGTAAAATGGAATTTTTTGTAGGAATACCAAGAACATTTAGAGCCAGAGATAAAATACCCACACTGCTGTCATTAGAACTGCTTTTAAGGACTGCATGACTGAAGGTTGGTGGAGCTTGGGGAGAGTATTTGGGAACTCCTTTTCCTCCCCTGTTTCCCAAAGAGCCCTCTAGTGACTGCAGAGAAAATGCTGTTCTGAGGGAAGCTGGGACCTCACCCATAATGACAGAGGTGAGAGCCACAGCGTTAGCCGCAGCCCAGCCGCAGTGCTGCTGCAACACGGCACTGTCTCTTTTTGTTGTGTTCGATTTTCAGAGCTGAACTGTCCAGGGTAGATGAGACCACACGTGGTGAGACTTGCCTGGAATGACTCTATGTAGCATTATACCATTAGTTAGTTGGTATGGATAATGCTGCTAAAAGAGGGCAAATTGAGGTCATGATCCCAGAATAATAACTGAAATGGTGAACAAGGCATAGAGAAAGCAAAAAGGTTCTGAGAAAGGCAAAAGGACAGGCTTGGGAAAAAAAATGGCAGGCATAAATCCTTTACAAAAGAAAAGCCTTGCCTTGTACAGAATTTTATCTTTTGGCTTTCCCATTGCATGTGTAACTTTATATAGTGAACATTGAAAGAAAAAGATGATGGAAGTTTTCCAGTGAACAAAAGAAAAGAGGTATGTGGAGGCTTCAAAATTCTGAAACAAAGTTTGTGAGAGAAATCTTGAAAATATGCAAGAGTAGTTGAAAATATTTAGAGCAAAATGTTTGTGCTTGCTTTTCTTTTAAAAGAACATTTTGATTTTAAAAGTAACCTAAGGGAGTCTGTTTGGAAGAGCAGAATAACCTAAGAACAATAGAATGTTTTAATTTTGCTTTAATAATATATTAAGTTACACAAAGATTTTTGTTTGCTTTCCATTTTGTTAAAAAAATGAAAAATGTATTTTAACCTGCTTACGTTTTCCTGAAAACTCTTTGTTCATCAGCTGTGAGACACTTAGAAGACTGATCAGTTATATAAACTGAAGAGGCTCACATTGTCTTTGCAAGAGTCACAGACACTCGAAACATACTTTTGAACCACATTTTACATCCATAGGAGAAGGATTTGGAAATAAATGTATGTCCTGATAACAAGGTTATATATTAGATTTTAAAAAGTGAAGCATTGATTTTACAGCACATTTTACAGCACGTATGCTGTCAGACACACATTAAGGAAAACCTAAGTCACAGTGTTTGCATTAAATGTTCTGAATTCTGATGTATAATTGCCATCCCAATTTAAAACCTTTTTACTTAGAGAAATCCTGTAAACATCATTTCCTGTTTCTCACACTTTCTGTTTATGACACATTTCTCTCATTGCTTAAACTTCTACTTACTTATGTTTCTTGTCCTGGCTTTTGAAAGGACGCTGTTACTAAAGATTTGTGTTGCGTTCTTATAAAACATGGAAAATCAGAGAACAGTTTTTCACTGCAGCTTTGAAAAATCACATACACTACTTGTGTGAGACTCCATGTTGTATCATCTATTGAGCACTTTCAACTGTCTTCTTCAAGTTTCAGTTTTTGTTAAGGAATTAAGTTATTAAGGAAAGGGGAGATAATTGCAGTTGAACAATCTGCCTTTCGTTAATCTCTGGGTTAAGTGTTTTCCAAAGAAGGTCCACTCTCACTGGACAACATCTTTTCCTGTTAAACAGAATTTGTTGCATTACCTTTTCTTTATAAAAAACACCAAGTGTTAAGGACTTGTTTGCAACTGAAAAGATCTGAAATCAGCCCACAGAGAAACTACTGAGATGCAAGTATTAGCATGTTTACTTTAGGCTGTTTTTTAACAGCTGTGTTATGTGAGTACCTTAAAAAAGATTTTGAAAATATGGGATAGTTGCAGCACACACTGGTCTGTTCCCTGTAAATACTAAGTGCCATGAGGTCAGTTCTGCAACCTTTAAATCAATGTTTAAATATCTTACAGGATTAAGTTCATACGTAATGTAAATGGTGCCAAATAGCTTTTTTGTTTGAAGCACAGTGTGTTTTTTCATTAGGTCATGTCTACTATAGGTGTAGTCTCCTAATAGTGGAAAGTTAATTCACTGATAGGATTCTCTTGACTTCAATGTTTTTTCAAGGAAAGTATAAATTAATGCTCAGAAAGCCCAAAAGGGAGGGAAAAAAGTTGTAGGTTTTGTCTCTAGGATGTTGCAATCCAAATAGTGCATTATATTCTTTCCCAATGCTATTGCTTTAATGAAACATTAGATCAAAGGTGTTGTCTTTAGTGTCCAGAGTTTTAAAAGCTTTTGAGTGTCACTGCCTGTTAAAATTTTTAAGGTCATGCAGTATGGGTACATATGCAGTATTTTTTCCCAGGTGAGAGTGGCAGCATTCTCAGCAAGGATAAGAAATTACAAAAGACTTTAGAAAGTTAAATAAAGCCAAAACAAAACCAACCAAGAATCACCTAATGGTGTGTTGCACCAGGTTTTACGCTGATGCTGCTCTACTTGTGCCTGTAAGGTTTCTTGCTCTAGCTTATGGTAATGGCAGTTTAGCTCAAGGTGTTGCCAGGAGTTTCAGTTCTTGTAGTTAGAGATAAAAATTTGGGAATTCCTATAAAAACTCCATTTTATTTTTTTTTAAAATATAACCTTTAGAATTGTTTCCAGCCTGCTGGGAATTTTGATTTGGACTTTATGCAAAATCTCTGAAATGTTAATTTCTTAGGTAAGGTATTTCTGTTGTCTTGAAGTACTCCTTTATCATCTTCAGCTGGAAAATCTCTTAAGTGAAAGATAGAGCAATGTGTGGCATTGCATTTAGAAAATTAGCTCACAGCCAGGAGCATCAATGCGTAGTTCTAAATGACTTATCAGTGCTCAACCATTTTGTCTTTTACTGTTAGGTTTCCCTTTTGTGTGTTTTAAAGTCATAGAGGCTTTGTACTTTTATCCCCACAGCCATGGTACCTTACAGCTTACAGCCATTTCACCCCACAAACAGGTTTAGGACCAGGAGCAGGATTAGGCCCTCAGCTTGCCTTCAAGATATGAACAGAAGTTACAGCAGCACACTGCTTCCACTGCAGCACAGTTTTTTCCCCTTCCTAAATATCTCTGGCTTCCTGATATGAACTGCTGTGAGGCTTTAAGGGCAAAAACAACCAACCAGCAACAGCTGAAAATGCAGGGAAAAGGAAACAAACAAAAATCAGACCACCCCATCTTTTGAAACAGAAATTTTCAACAGTTATTTGCAGAAGGATCTTAACTGTTTAAATCCTACTGTGATCTGCATTCTCTCAATTTTTCCTTTAAGTGAGCATGTCAAAAGGTGCCAAAGGCTTTCACACTCTAAAACTAGGTTTTAACTGAAAAAAACATACTAAATAAAATACCTTCTCCTTATACAGAGAAACAAATCTGTTGGCAGGCACAGATTAAAAGATGAGATCATCGTTATCACTGTTTCCTCCAGTGTTGCTTGTGTGCTAGCAACTTTCAGCTGCTCAACCACCCCAGTTTCTTGTAAAATACCTCTGTGTATCATCCCTAGTGAGTTGTAAACTCCTTGCTTCCCCTAGGGGAGGCAGTTTGAGGTAGATACAGATCACAACCAATATTTCTTAGAATAGATTTTATTCTACAAGCTTTTACTAATTCTATTAAGTATTGCTATTCTTTAGATGTTTACTAATGGCAGGTAATTATTCTCAAGATACTCACTTAGTCAGTCTCACATCTGAATTGCGGTCTCATTATTACCTGCTTAGAGCAATATTTGGGAAGACAACTCTAGCTTTATGCTCCGAAAACAGAGGACATTACTGGCAGGTCAATGGCAGGCGTTCAGAACGTCTGTCAGAGGGTCCTTTATTTTGTCAGAGGCGTAGGTGACCCCACAGTCTCCATGAGCACAGAGCAGTCATCTTGCACACAAGCTGAGGTACAGGACTCACGCAGACACAAATGTGTGCTAGTTCCAGCACCAGGAGTCTCCAGGGCTTACAGTCCTTGGGAAGCTTTCATGCACCATCTTCTCAGCACATACTTTTCATTCCTTTGACTTTTTTCTTTCTTTTTCTTGAAACTGTTTTTCCAGCTAAATTTACAGGTGCCTATAGAATCACTTTGTGAAAAGTCATGCGGATGAGACTTTCATGAAAAACACTTTTTCCATTGCTTCTCTTAGCTGTCTTATTTCCGCATGTTGTCTCCCCCTTATGTTTCACCAGCTCCACAGATCTGTGCAAATCAGCTTTTTTCTAGAAGGCTATTCTTTCTCTTTTCTTTGGAAAACTCCATGTTAGCCAGACTGCAACACCTAGAAAAAAAACAAGTCGTCTTTCCTGCTTCTCAGCCACATCCTTTTAACTAAATTTGTATCTTTTGATATCATAGTAAACTGGCTGCTTTCAGTTGTTAATCCTCCCTCTGGCACAAAAAGAATATGTTTATTCAGTGAGATTCTTTCTAGATGGGGAGTCGTAAACCTCTTAATTTCTTGTCATATCCCTGCCTATTTTTTTTTTTATCCCTCTTGCCTCTGTGCTCTCTATGGGACTGTCGTCTTTCCCAAGATCACTTCTAGCGCCATGTTCCTGGCAAACAGGAGCATCTTTTGTTTAATAGTTTTTGCAGGTTCCATTAGTTATCTGTCTGTCTGGCTTGCTGGCTGAGGTGGAGTCAAGCTCAAAAATATGAGACCATTGAGCCAAAAGAGTTAGCTCGCCCAACTGGGATAAATTCTTCCTTTCCTGATACTCAAATGCTCCTGTCTCCATACTTAATCCAGGAGATGGCTTGTGATAGATAGTCTCATGTATATCAGAAAGCTCATCTGTGTTAACATGCATCTCACAGTAACTTTGGGTTTGGAGCCTGGCTAGAAAGAGCAACTGCCTCTTTTCCTTCAATTTATTCAGTTTCAAATGATCTGCAACAGAGTAGTCCCAGGCTTTTTTCATTTGAGCTATAAAATTTTGGAAGCCCATTTGTTTCCATTTTTCTCAAGTTTATTTGTTTCTTTGCAGTATGGATTTTTCCTTACAAAGGTGGTTTGTTATATTTATGTCAAAGATTTATGATGTTTTCTCTGACGTCTCTCTCCGAATTTTAGAATGCATTTAAATACATAGTCTATCTTGCTGCAGAGAAAACAGGCTTTTACCGAATTCCTCTTGGGTTAGGAATGGGTCTCCTTTTTTGACTGGATGGCTTAACCTCTCTGACCTTGTTTAGAGGAGTTAGGATTAAGGTAAGCTTTCTGAAAGCTTTGTTATCTGTATGTATATGTGGAGAGAGAGAGAAAGATGTGTGTGTGATATATTGCTCCAATTCATGGTGGAGCATTAAGTCTCCCTGTGTTAGCCAGTTCTGTTTTCTCCTACACAGTGACTAGGGAATGTCTGTCTCTTAACCATTTTAAATTCCCGGGCTATTTAATGATCAACTCTTCTATCCCCAAAAGATGCACAGTCACTTCCAAAGTCTCAAGATCAATTTGTAACCCATTTCCCAAATGTTTCTACAGATTGGTAGGACTTCCATTTTAAAAGGAGTTGGCATCACATTTTAAGAGGAGTATAGCTGACGTAACATTACTTTGCTATTAACACCAGATTAGTCAATGGTGCTCCTTTCACTTTGATATCAAACCTGCTGCCTTCTCAAGTCATACTTGAATAAGCCTCCAGATCATTCCATGTCCTAAATGGGGATGTTGTATTACTTTTTTTTCTCCTGCTGAGTTTCATGCAGCATATAAAGAGAAAGCATCAGTACCAAACCATTTTCTATGTTGCAAAAAGATCTGAGTACCAGTCTAGATCCTCAAACCCACCAAATTACTGCTTCCTGCCCATACATGAGGCAGTGCAGCTCCTTGTCTCTGCAACAGTGACTTCCACTTTGCTCGAGTCTCTCAAGTTCTAGAAAAATCTTTTCTCTGGAGATGTTGCTTGTGGTTTGTGCTGCCTGTAAGCTCTGAGCTGCACTTCAGAAGATCTGAAGGTCTGAAGATTAGGCACTGGGGCACTCTGTTGACTTCCTGGTCAGGTTCCAGTTCTCTGCATCTTCAGCCTGGGCACTGTAGGAGTATGTGAACAGGACTTTTTTGTCTCGTTAGAGAAGTCATTTTTGTTTCTCAGTAAGCAACCTGTTCCTGCCCTCATGGCAGCTGGAAATTTTTTAGTAGCACTTTTGTAAAAAATGGTAGTTGTGAATTTGTGTCAGCAGAATTTTATAGCATTGTAATATTATAGCTAGAGCCAAGTTTACTGCAGCGTATTTTCTTGTAGTTAGATACTCACATGTACACAGTGTCAGTTTGTGAAAACTGGACCCAGGTTGCACAAGGTAGATGTTGTTCCTCAGTACTGGAGCTTGTTCTCAGTGGTGAAAGATCTGAACTATCATCAGAGTAAAGAATTAGCCTTCAGGAATTGCTGGGTCAGGGGTGCATCATGTTTATCTCCTGACCCCTTCTTATGCAGCGTCTCCCTAAGGCAACAGTAACAAAAAAGACCTTGGTGAAGATTGCTGTGGTGGCATTTTGCTCCGTAAATATTCCCCAGGAGAGAAAAATCCTAAATTTAGCAAATGAAAAAACCTTCATGGCCTTTTTTGTCTCAGAGACAAATTTTGGACCATAAATTTTGGGCTGTAAATTTTGGAAACAGTGTGCCTCATTGATTCTGTAACTTATTTGCCTGTGATTTCTTGGAAAAAGCTATATATACCAAACAATTTGTGCGAGCTTTTGTGCTTATTAAGAGAAACCGAAATGAAGCCTCTGATCTTTTAGATATTCTAGTTTTAATGAATTTGTTTAGTGTTAAATAAAAAAGACTTACGTTTCTTTGTACACATGGAATATTGGAACAGAAGGTTTCATTTTAAATTTGAAAATTTAAATTGGCAGGGAAACCAAGATTACCATATCTTCCTACCCTAGACCTGTATTAATTACTGATGAAAAATTAAAGTTCATAGATTGGTTACATGCCAAGATAGGCTAAAACAACCAGGAAAGTGGGACACTCATTTAAGTACTTTAAATATTTGTAATTTAAATAAAATTTGAAAATTGTTGAAATACTCTCCTTTGATGCCTGAGGAGGTCCATAAGATTTCTTCTAACATTCTCGGAGTCCCAGAAGTGCATTTCTTGTACTGCCAAAGCCAGTGGCAATTTTTCCAATGACCACTGCAAGGAATAAATCACTCTTAGTATTTAGCTGAGTGAGTAAATGAAATTCAAATACAATCTCCAAATAGTTCTCTATTAATTTTTAGACTAGAGCTTCAGTCTGAAGAGTGAGGTGTTAGAGTGGTTGCAGGGATTCAACAAGATATATCACTTCAAATATTTCCTGCTAGCACAGTTCATGGAGTGATATGATGCTTCCATGTAATTAGTGGTGACATTTTCAAAATGGAATAGCCAAGAGGGCAATTTAGCAGTGTTAAAAAATTTGTACTCTGAATCTGATAGTTAAAAAAATTGCATTGTCCTCACAGAAGAATCACATCAGACCTCAAGCAGATGCTGTTTTATTACTGATGTAACACAGTGGTGATATTAAAAGTCTTCATCGCCTCCATTGAATGTAATGTTCAAACAGACTTAGATATTTTGTAGTTCTGACAGGACATTTGTAAGACTGACACTGCTGGGGTTAAAAAGATGGGACACATTCTTTTCTTTCTACAAAATTAGGCTGCTTCCAAGGGGCAAAACATTGAGGCATTGCTTCGACTTTACACTTTCTGAGTTGAAGGTGATGGAAGACCATGAAACTTTAAAGAAGGCAAGGCAAAGAAGGGGCAATAGAGGAATGTGGGAAGGGTAAAAATAGCCCTTAGCAAAGAAAAATATGTATTATTTGAAGTAGTGAAAGTTAACATGCATTGTGTTTTGCCAACTTGTAAATGCTCAGTGATTTTTTTAACCTGAAAACAGTTTAAATTTTTTGTTTGTGGAATATTGTAAGGTTTTCTAAATACCCCAGCAAAATAAACAAAGCTGTGTACACATGTATTATGCATTAGAAACAAGCTGCCAAGTGACTCAGCTGCAATCTCCCCTCTGTCTGCAGTGCTGCCAATTTGACACCCAGAAGTCTGAGTTCCACATCCAGACCTGAGTGCCAAACTCTTCTTGATTTCAGCTCACTTGCATTTCGTTGGTCAGAGAAGCAGTCAGTGCTTGCTGTCAGTGTCCTGCTGCTGCCACTGTCCAAGGGGACACTCCTGTGTCTCTTGTCTCCCAAGAGGTTTGGCTGTGTGACCATGCACCCAAGGGAGATGCCCTTCTCCCACCCATGGCATTTGCCATCCTGACCGGCACAGACAGGGTTAGTCGTGGCACTAACGTCACTGCCCACAGAATAGGCAGTTCTTCTTAAAAAGTAAAGAAAACACATGAAGAAGTAAAGCATTACATTCATGTGCGAGAGATGGGAAGATAAAAAAAGAGAGATGAGGAAATTATAAGTAAATTAACTCAGTTGCTTACAGGAATTTGGGAGACTGAATATCTTTTCACACTGATGTTTTTTCTGATCTCTACTTTTTCAGAGCAGTGAGTTCTATTCCAAAGTATTTTGTTTGTCTACATGCAGCTTCATAAAGACCAGATCTGATCTTGCTGAGTTTTGTTTTACGGTTATTGTTCTTCCTGTTTTACATATAGATAAACACAGAAAGAACTGCTTTGAATTATTTGTAGCAATTACGTTAAATCCCAGTTTTCCATGCATAATGTTATCTGTACTCTTGAGAATCATGATAAATACTTTTAATATGCTTTAATGGGCTACTCTAACAAGGAATTTTGCATTGCCACAATAGAGGCAGCATTCCAGTAAATTAAATTACAGTGCACACAATTAAATAGAATAATGAAAAAAAAAATCAGACTTGGAGCAACAGCTCTTTGGAGTCCACTGGAATTCAATTCCGCAAGAAACATAATAGAAGAAGATGGTGAGTGGAATTTAGATAGCTAAGTTAGATATTATTTTGTTTGTAATATCTCCATCAGGGATTAATGTTCTCTTATTCAGAGACATTGATTAGTCTCTGGATCATTTTTCAGATTGATTACTGTTGTAATGTAGCATTCCTTTTTCATTTATCTACCCAACATCAGTATAACTTTAGAGATGTAACTTCATCGCAATACAGTTGTTATGCAATCCACAATAATTTGTGGCTTCTTGATAATAGCTTTAAGGAAATCTGTACAGATTTAATTTGAGTTTATAGCCGTTTATTACAAGAAAAACCACCCCATCTTCCTTTCGTCTTCTCTGGGGGGAAAAAAATTCTCTGACTGACTATTTTCTGACAAGCTTCTTTCCAAGAATGCTTGACTGTGTGATACATTTCTGCTTTATCAAACATAGCTAAAGTAAGGCATGAGTGCAGCTCTGACAGTTACGATTTTGAATATGCAGTGAAATCAGAAGGTATGATATTAGTGTTGCAAGTGATATTATTGACTCTTTCCTCATTTTTCTGGTTTCTGTTATTTTGGTTGGAGGTGAACATAAATTCAATCCAATATAGACCTGGCATTTGGAGTCTCCAGGACTATATGGTTTTCCTTTAGTTCCCACCACTGTGTGGCTCTGGCTTTATTTCCCAGAATCTTTCCCCACAGTAAAGGATAATAGCTCTTGTCCATCTACTTTAGAGGTGTCTACAAAGAATTAATTTGTTGATAATTATGCATCTTTTTACGAACACAGCATGTTCCTGCACTAAATTCAAGATTTTCTGAGTTCAGATGTGTGAGCTGTTATCCCTACAGAGTATATCCCATACTTAAGGACATCTGTGAATGTGCTCAAGGCTTTCATGCTCTTTTACCTATATTTTTGCTGATACAATATTCCAATATTCTATCTGTATGTGAACTCAGATACTCCATTGGTTTGAATCAGATCAAGTCCATTTATAATCCAAAACAGAATGAATTTTTATTTTTTGCAAAATTTGTGGAGGAGATGGGAGGGGTAGCAGTTAGTGATAAAAATAAACACAAAGCCTTACCCTAATCCCTGCCTCCTGTCATCTTCTGCCTTTCACACTCCCTGAGAAATTTTTTGGAAACCAAGTCTTTAGAAGTAACCCTGGCACTTACTGGACCCTGATCTCATAAACTGTGTTTAGAAGACATAGGAACACAGCTGGGATTTTTTTAGCTTGTGAATGTGCAAATGCTTTGCTGAATTTGGCCTTACAGGCAAATCTTCCCTTTATGTGCTTACAAACCCTGCTGTGAAAGTCAATGGCTGCATGTTGTGTGTTTATTCTTCAGTGCTCCAACAGATGAATGATTTAGGGGGTATCTATAAAATCTAAAGAATTCACTTAAGAGTAATTTTAATGATCTGATGTGAAAAAATAAATAAAAAGTTCTCTGTCTTTCTGTGCAGCTACAGGTCCTGCTTCATCTCCACTTATATAAAAAAGTCAGTTACCAAATGTCTTTTATCTGGCATGAGAGAGAAAGAAAAAAGATGTTTCCTTTGTTTTATGTTGTTAATCCTTCTCCAGAGGTCGGTTTATAGAATAAGGAGATACAGGCAATGTCCAGCAAGCCTTACTTCCTTAATTAAAAATATAATTGAACATCCATATAACTCTTAACTGTAGTGTAACACTGGTTATATTGAGTGTCCAGCTGTTAAGAGACTTGATCCACAGGTACATATGTAATTCCAAAAGTAATGTTCCACATTTCTTTAGATTGATGTAGCAAATGTGTACTCTTGAATAGTTTGACAATCAATTATTAATTCTGTTTTACTATTTCAAGGCCAAACCCTGGGTGTCAACTGTTGCAAACAGAATTAATATTTTAGTTTGTTCTTTTGAAGATGTAGCTGCAATTGCTAAAGCATGCTCTACAGAAATGAATCTCTTGCGATCATCACCCAGTTAAATATAGGAAGCTTTTTCTTCAAGTAGTTTTAAGTAGAAGGCTCAATCATGGTGCTGAAAACTGTGTGGTAAAAAAATAATGTGATATTAAACCTTTAATTAAAATCTTTTTTTGCCCCCTTCACAATCGAGACCGTGGATAATTTGTGATGAGGACTTAATTGGGGCCTTCCAGTATCTGATGGGGGCCTACAACAAAGATGGAGAAGAGACTGTTTACTTACAAGAGCACGTAGGGACTTGGGACAAGGGGTGATGGTTTCAGACTGAAAGAGGGTGGGTTTAGATTAGATACTAGGAAGAAATTATTTCCTGTGAGGGTGGTGACACAGGAGCAGGTTGCCCAGAGAAGCTGTGGATGCCCCATCCCTGTCAGTATTCAAGGCCAGGTTGGATGGGGCTCTGAGTAGCCTGGTCTAGTGGGAGGTGTCCCTGGCCATGGCAGGGGAGTTGGAACTAGATGATCTTTAAGGTCCTTTCCAACCCAAACCATTCTGTGGTTCCATGACTCCCTTCTGTGAGTGTCCATGTTTTACAATTCCTGTATTTGAAATGGCTATCTTTGGTTTTGTCAGTTTGTGCCACCTTCTCTCTCATCTTATTGCATCAGCAGAGCAACATACTGAATCTGCAGATTTGCTTTCTCCTGTCATGATACAGACAGCTATCACTGAAACTTATTCTGAAGTTTGTAGGGGAAACATTACTGTTATATATTCTGCATAAAAATTTTAAAAATTTAGTGGATGAACTTAGAAAATGTGGAGTGTTTCAATGAGGTTCATGTACAGTAACTGCTATTTTTTTTCTTTAGGGTTTGCCATTTATTACTTTTCTGCTTAGTGTACAAGCTATACAGTATGCATTATTACCTATAGATACTTACTCAAATGCAATAATTTTATTGCAAGTTCATGATTAAATGAAAATGGTTACATCCATTTCATTTAAGTATATCAGTACTGTGGATTGCTACAATAGTTTATAAAGTTCCAAAAGTGCTTCAAGTATAGCAAAAAAGATGTTATTCATTATTAGGACTATACGGAAATTTGGCCTAATAAATGTACAGAAATACATTTCAAACGTATACTGGCAATCTATTAATGAAGAGAATAGTCTATAATTAAAAATAGATGAAAGGATTTTATGAGTGTAGCACAAGAATGAAGCAAAAAACCCTGCTATACAAACTTAAATTCTTTTTATCACATGGGCTTCAGTGAGAAAGAGCTTATGATAGATCATAGACCATGTTACTTTTTTTTAAAATTTTGTTTCTAAGTGGGGCTTCTCCATGTCACAACAATAAATTTTGCTCATTTTATATAGCAATAAGGGCAAATTTTCACATTTTGTTTTATACAGTTTGTAGAATGAAGTACAGCACTAAAATCCAAGAGTTGTCATACTACAATGAATTATTAATTCATCTACTGTCATTTCCTGACTGGAAATAGTATTCAGTGGTTTATAAAATTGAGAGGAGAAAGAGGAGCAAATAATATTCTTGGATAATTGAAAAAGCTAGTGTGATTGAGGAGAGAACTTGTTTCTCTCACACATAAGTTATCACTGTACACCATGAAATACAATATCAAATAACTCTTCATAATACATTAGCTAGCACAGAAGCATATGTTACATGTCTCCATTCAGCATGCCTAATTAAATTTTGCTAAGCTATTTGTGCAAAGATTTCTTGTTGCGTTGTATGAAGAAACGCCATTAGAAAGAAAAAAAAACCAAAGAAACCCAAAAAAAGCACAACTCCTTTGTGTCTTTGGTATATATTTTATATATGGGCTGAAAGTTTGGGAGGAGTATTGCAGGCAAATACTAGAAGAGATTCCTGATACCAAAAAAGAAATCTAAGAATCTTTTTAGATAAGAATGGCAGCAAAGCTCTGACAGGTGATACCAGTCTAATGGGTTTTAGTATCTAGAGTTTGATTTATTTCTTTCATTTTCAGTAAGTTAAAGAAAAGAGTTTATAGACTTAAAGGAAGCATCATTGCATTATGACTCAAATATTATGGGGCATGAAAAACTGAGACTTCTTCCATACACTATGACATATTTATGATTGTTCCTTTATTTCTGTGAATGATTTGTGATGTATACTCTCATTTTAATTTAAAATATAGAAAAGTCATTCTTTATATGTTGAATTGGCCACGGTTGAGTGTCGTTAAGAAGATGCCTGTGTTTCTGGACTGATGTGAGTGTGTCTGAGTGATTGAAAATGTTAGAAATTATTCTGTCAGCTTTTGGCATCTCAGGGGATAAAAACAGAAATGCTGAGACTACACATAAAGTGATAATTCTGTACTGTTTATTCTTTTATACTTTCTTTAGATGCCTTTGGTGTCTGGATTGCTGTAGTCATTAGTTGGAACTTTGAACTGCTTGTAGTTATTTACATATGTGTGGGATTTGGTGATCTTTGTGGTTTGGTTTTTTTGGGGTTTTTTTTGTTTTTTTTAAATGTAGAATTTTATTTCTGTTTTGTTTATTACTTTATTCTCAGTTCAGGAATGTTGTGATATTTAATCTGGACAATATCTAACCCTTTAGATAGCTGTTCTTATTGTACCTGCACAGTTCCTGGTGTGGGCCTGACATGGATATGCTAAATTCTGCAAACAGCACGCATTTCTCTGAAGTTTCAGTAAGCTCAGACATAAAAGCAGGGGAAACTTCACCTTTTCCATGCACTGCTATTCACATCACCATAGATGAACTCGCTTCTGCATTCTGCCATCTTTTAGGAGAGGCTATTGGGCTCTGCTGCCTAGCCCAGGAGGGATCAGTGTTCTCATTTAGCCAGCTAAGGCCCATGCCTGAAATCAGGCAGTGCAAATACTCAATGGAGCTTTGAGCAGCCTGGTCTAATGGAAGATGACCCTGCCCAATAACAGAGCAGTTGGAACTAGAAGTTCTTGAAGGTCCCTTGCAACCTAAACCATTCTATTATTCTGTGATTAAAAATGCAGATTTAATTTGAGAAGGCATAAAGATACCTGGTTGTGCAACATCCAGCTGGGATATCTATGTCTATCCTAATGGACAGTGAGAGCATAAAGCTGACCTTTGAACCCATATTTAAATAAAGTCCTAATGTGGTCAGGTTGACTCTTCAGTGACTTTGGAAGGCGTTGAGTAGAAGAAAATCTAAAATGTCATTTATTTGCATTCTGCTTTTACTGCTTAAATAGATACTGAGGTAGAATATCTCTGTTGTCACAGAGTTTATGTCTGGAAAAAAAAAATTAGTAGTATAGTCTTTTGTTTTGCACATTATTCTTGCCTAATTTGATTATTAGTATTATTTCCAGATCTTCCCACTCTTTGTCCTGTGCCATAGTTTTTAATGTATTCATATGTATATCAAGATCTCATTAACAGGTGTGAGTGGGATTAATTTTTGACAGGATAGAGTATTATCATTGCAGAGAACGTTTTTATTGAGCCTGAGAAAGAAGGGTTTTGTACAAAAAAAGGGTTTTTCTTACCTTAATCAGACATCAAGATCAATGTTACCAAGATGAGTAAGAATAGTAGGTCCTAAATTTGAATAATAGTTCCTATGCACTAGATTACTGTTGATAGTTTTCTAAATTTTCATTGAAAAATAAAAAATAGACTACTTGGCTCTCATTGATTATGATCATGTGTAAAGGAACATTATAAATCTCACATTGCAGTTATTACATAATTATAAATCATTATCTTATTATATGTTTTTAAACTTTTGACTGTCTTTTACAATGAAATGTGTTGTTGTATCTCCATTTGTAATTGCTTCACTGAACTTTATTTTTCTGTTGTTCCAAAATCCTATGACTATGAATAGAATTTCAAAAGTGGTTGGAGCATGCTTTTCAGACATTTCCTAAACATGTTGCTGGCAGACTATTGGTTTAGGTGATCAGCCCTTAAATAGTGCATTTAAATTTAATTTTGACATTGATAGGAAAGGCTTGTCAAGTAGGTTTTGTAAAAATGACATCACCAAATACTCTTGCAACATAATATAAAGAGAACATTGAAATATAAAGTGGTATGTTCTTAGAGCATATGTATGCATATGCAATATGGTATAAAATATTCTCCAGAACAGCATATAATTTTCTTTTGAATTTTTATGTGAACTCTGAAACCAAAAATGTTGCTGAAAATAGAAAATAATCATATTTTAACATCATTTGTCCATGACAGACTTTTGAAAAAGTATCATGACCAACATATTTAGCCACGGTAAAAGGAAATCATTTCATTAATACAGATATAGTGTTATCTGTGACATGGTACATCAGAACACACAGACTTTTAGAAAAATTTAATGAAGCTAGTAAGTGTATGTGGATTTCATCCAAGAAAAAAAATACTGTCTATTAGAGATTGAATAATGTATAATTTCGGAAAAAATAAACAACCTTCTACCTGCCAAGGCCATGCAAACGTTGGAAATGTTTTCTTTATCAGGGTCCTGCTCTACTTCCACTTTTGCAATACATACTCTGCACTGCCACTGACCAAACAAAGTTTTGGCCATCTCATCTAAATTCATGCTGTGCAGAAATACAGCTCCTGATTCAGATGCATAAATGCAGTTGGCTACCTGGAAACAAAGTTCATAAACCCTTGCTGGAATAGGTAGAGATTTGATGAGCACCATCACTAATGTGCAATTATCTCTTCATCTGGCAATATACAGATGTCTGTCTTAAGGCAAGCTGAATTGTTCCCTGGTCAGTGCTGAGTGTTGATTTGCTTAAACATGAATGTCTCATGCCATTTAAAGTGTCTTGAGGGTATCTCATGTGCCCTGTACTGTGAATTTTGATCTTCACATCCCACACACTTTACTCCCACCTTTTATATTTGTTAAACTGCTCATATCCACTGGCGTGTCCTGCCATGCTCTGTGTTCTGTGCCTCGTACTGCTTGGATAATTGCCTGTCTTGTCTGTAATATGTCTTTTGCCATATGGCTAGGATTGTGGACCAAGTATTTCCTCAAAATTTAGGGGGTTAATGTTACTCTTGTGACAACTGCTTATTTCTTAAATTCTTTTAAATTTCTTCTGGCCAGGTTTTATTTGTCTCCCAGTTATTCTTACCTGGGATGTACCTTTGTTTCATGTAATGTTCAGAAATTTCTAAATCCTTCTTGTACCTCTGATATATACTCTGAATGACACTTTTATCATGTCTGGGTGTTTAAACAGAGTTACTTTAATTTCTGGTTCTGAAGTTTCTCACTATTTTCAGTCCCCAGTTTTACTGCTAGACTGAACTTCTCAGTCTTCTAGACATTTTGCCAGCTATTCAGCAGTATTCATTTCAGGCCACCAGCATTGCTACTGTGTACACAGCAGTTGTCTTACTTGCTGTGTCCTTTCTTGTTGTGCTTGAAAGCCCTTTTCCCTTCTCTAATCGCTGGGCTTTGGCAGCCTGGGGCTCAGCAGAGCAGGCATAGTGCCAAGTTCTCACAAGCTGTCGGTCTTGATTTCCAGAGCAAACCCCATGAAAGAGTGCTGTGGCTAACATGGTCAGTGTTAGGAAGCACAGCAGTGTTTGTTCTCGTGCACGCACTGTTCACATTGCCAAAACCCACTGGGCATTGGCAGCAGCCGCTGCGTCATTGTTCTGCCGCCTGTCCTGTCCGTGGCCCCAGGGAGCCGTCTGCCGAAGCATGTGCAAGGAGACATGACTCTGCATAGTTCACAGGGTTTGTACTTTCGTTGAGGAAATTGCCTTTTAAAGCATAATACTCTGTGCGAGAATCCAGATTTTCCTCCAAGATTTATTGCTTGAGAAAAGAGGTACAGAGTGGCACTTCCTCCTTGGTGAGGAAGGGAAAGCCAGTCTGACAGTTTCCTGCACCCTCCTGATCAGTCTGCAGTGCCATAAAAATCCCACTGGGAAATTCTGGAAATCCTGGAAAGGTGAAGTGGCAGAAGATGGCTTAAAGTGATGTAATTCAGTAGATATGAGTCACTGTCCCACAAAACTAGAATTTAGAAATAAATATTAAAGCCCTCTCAGAAGTGTGTTCTCACCTATGTCCCATGGAGTAGCTCTTCCATATTTTGAGTTTCAGTTTCTCAATAGTCAGAAGGCACTTACTGGTTCCTGGCCACACACTCACTCTAGAAACTTCTAAGCTATTACGTAATGCCTGGTTCATTTTATTTTTGCCTACACTGAATGACTATAAAGAACTAACAAAGAATGTCCTCAGTGCCTGCAGTCAGGAAAATCTTCATGGGTCTTGAGAGCATGGCTGATAAACCATTCTTGTGAAATAAACATTTTTCTCCTTGCTTTAGTTTTGAGCAGTTCTTCTTCTCAAGCATGCATCAGATATTATACTCTCTTTCCAGTCTGAGTGGTATGGTTAAAAACATTATTTTTTATGTAAGTTGGAGTATTCATCTGAGTGGTCATCTTTACTGATTTTTGCCATTCCCTATAAAGCAGAGGTGGTGCCAGTTGGGATGAGCTGTCGTGGTTGGGTTGTGCCCTCTTCCAACTCCTGAGCACCTCCAGCCTCCTCGCTGGTGTGGTAGGGGGAGGAGCAGAAAAGGCCTTGGTTTGCATCTCAGCAATAGCAAAAATATCTTGGTATTCCCAACACTGTTTCCAGCATGATCCAGAACATTGCCAAAACATCTTACACTGTGAAGAAGATTAACTATCCCAGGCCGTACCAGTACAGTGAACCAGTGGGGCAGGCACAGCATGAGTTAATAGGTCTTCTGTATTCACCCCTTTTCTAGGAGCTTACTCAGTATTTAAACAGTCCAGTTTTGCTAGAAGACTTTAGAATCACATCCAGAAATACCCTTGGTAGTCCCCTTTTGCTGATTCCTTGTCTTTAAAATGCTCATCCACTCAAGAGAGGGAAATAACATTCTGGTCAATAAACACTAGGGAAATTCATCTCACTGGCTGATCCCATGTAAAAGGCATTGACATCAAAGAATCTGCT
Organism: Origma solitaria; assembly: GCA_013397895.1. Taxonomy (NCBI): domain Eukaryota; kingdom Metazoa; phylum Chordata; class Aves; order Passeriformes; family Acanthizidae; genus Origma; species Origma solitaria. The sequence goes on from VZRL01000640.1 coordinate 2,006,128, forward strand.
GCTAGGTACTTTGGGAGAAAAATGAAAGGTCAATATTCAGGAAATTAAATACTCACTGCAGATTATTTACGGAGCTCTGCTTCATACCCATAAATTGGAGACCTTTCAACCCAAATTCTGTACCATTGCTGCCATGTTAACATATTCAGGTATGCAACTTAATATGAGCAATAAGGCCCTTTAAAAAAAAGAAATTTTTCAGACAAGACTGGTAATATTTTCTTTTTTTTTTTTTTAAATGATCCTAGAGAACTGAAAGGTGTTAAACCCTATGGTGTCCAAAGGAGGTTTTTCCTTTGTCCAGCCTGCTCTTGGTGAGCCCAGGAACATAGTACTTACGTTGGAAATTGCTGTCTGTGGGATTTCATTAATTCCTGCTTGTACAACTTGTATGTTGTTTCTTATTTCCTTGTACTTCTACTGACCAGATAACTTGCAGGCAATTTAAGAAATCACTTAAGAAAGGTTAGCCATTTAAGCAGCTGTTCTTTATTCTTTAGGTATTTAAATTGCTATGACCTTTTCAGCAGTTAACATACTGGACTTGCCTAAGTACTTAGAAGGTAATTGGATTTTCGCTTTAAGAAAAGGGATATTCATTTCAAAACCTATCAGATGCGGATCCATTCATTTCTCAAAAGGAGGGAAAACTTCTCAACAAAAATGTAATGACATTTATCCTCTGGAAAATGGCATCATGAAGTTAGGTCTCAGATGACAGAGCCCAGAGGCTGTAAGCCCACCCAGCATGCCGCAACATGGAGATCTTTTCCTGTTGTATTTCTACATACTCCAGTTTTTACATTGTGGCATTGCATCCAGACTGAAGTACATCCAGAGCTAGACCAGCCAAGTCTGCACTTCATCAGGTTGTCCCATGAGTTGTTAACAATTCCCCTCATTGTCATTGTGGAGTTCCTCTGTCCAAGGAACTTATTTCCACGGTCCATATATTCACTGGAATCCATGGTAAAAAGGAAAAAGGGTGCAGAGATGAGGAATTGCACTGAGGCTGCTTCCTTTCACATCCATTTCATTGGGAGAATTTTGAGATACCCAGCGCTGTGGGACACAGAAGCTGTGCTAGGTCCCCACAGTAGCACTCCCATAACCCCAAAGCAATTTGGTTGCATTCAGATGAGAAGAATGGATGATGAAGGATAGAAGTCATCTATGGACTGCCTTTTAAGTCCATGGATGATCACTGCTGTGGATAATACTGTGGTCATACTGATGCATACTTTCCTAACTACTTCCTGTTTTTCTCCCCAAAGGACTCTATGGTTTAATGCAGAAGTAAAGCTAACACACAGGGTTGTTTGAGTGGGCAGTTGTCCATCCCCTGCAGCTGCACAGTGCTCCTTCTGCCTCCTCAGAGCAGGCAGTGTCTTTGTGCCCGACCTGGAGCTGGCAGGCTCTGTGGGCTGTGCTGGTTCCTGTGCCCGGCCCTGAGCAATGCTCCACTCCCTGTGGGCTCAGACGGTAGAAGTCCAGGAAGAAGTAATAATTGAATGCATGACTAATTGTTACGAGATCAATAACTGACGTATTTGGGATTGCTCTGTTTCATTAATTTTCAGTGCAGAGGTTTGGCTGCATTCAGCAGTTCTACAAACTGGCTTTACCTTTCAAATAAGCTGTCAATGATAAATAACTTTATAAATAACCTTTTTTCCTAATCACCTCTGGAAAAAAAGGGTCCCTTACCCAGGCCATACACAGAGTACTACCCAGGTTCTGCACTAATATAGGAAAACTCACATGTATTCATTACCAAATGCAAATGCTTAGTAGGAAAGGCTTTTTAAACAAGCAAGCATGCATCATCTTAATGCACATAATGTAAAGACTAATTGTGGGCATTTGGAAAGCACTCAGTACTGTAGCTCCTCTTCAAAGCATCACTGTATAGAAAGTAACTCTTCCATGAGAGATGTTGTTACCCTTGTCACTCTGTGTTTCTGTCACTTTCCTTGTCTGCTGTTGGCCACTCTTCTTGCTGCCTTTCACACCACTGACAGACCTCAGACCGTCCCCAGCCAAATGGCAAAGCTCTCCTGAGATGGAGATGGAGGCAGTCTCATCTAGAGCAGTGCTCCTGTTCATGTTGCTTTGTTTAAAGATGAATGTGGAAGCATAATGTGTTACACAGCATTTTCTTAGGCAGTGTGTGCTTTTAAGGGGTACCTGTGTTTTATTTCTCCACATACAAGCAGAAAAATTGCCCATTAGCTTTCAACAAAAGACAGGCTGTGCAACAGCAGTTTTCTTTCCCCTAAGGATGGCAGCCTGTCATCTCTATTAATCTTCCACACATTATCATCACCTGCATGTTTTGTTCCAGTATGATGAATTTTTACACCAAATATAGAAAACTAGTGATATTTGAGAGAAAGTAATCCCCCTGACAGACAGTTGTGGACAGAAAGATGGAAGTGGACAGGGTTAAATTTGTGCCATATGGTGAGCCCTATGGCCTGTGTTGTTTCTCTTCTTTATTTTGATTACTGAAGGATTTCTGAATCTTACTAACAAAATTTCCAAAATTTTCCTGTTTCTTTTCTTTTGTTGAAGGTGGTTTTATACTTCATAAAGTCATCCTGTGAACTTCAAAGGGATATTTGTCCATTTAAAGTTGTAAACATTCATTAGAGTCCACATTACTGAGTTCATTCTTAGTGCAGCACCCAATGCATTTAATCCAAATGGGATCTCTTGAGCCATCATTAGAATAGAAAAGGTTGAATAATGAGTGTTCCCATTCACATTGTTATTTTTCTTTCATAGTTTTGTTCTGGGTTTTGGGGTTTTTTCCACATTACTTTCAATTGAAAAAGGCCTTGACTGTTGCTCAGGTTATATTGTTGGTGTATGCTGGAGGTTTGCAGTGATGCATAACAATGAACTTTATTGTACATTATAGCACTATGTGCCATAGCATTGAGATCCTATTATTTGTTCAAGGCATTTTGTGAGATGCTGACTTAACACCATTTAAACAATGTTTATGTGGGCTGTGAAGTAAATTGTCCTTGCATTTATATTAGTATTGCCTCTAACTGTGAAAACTCTTAATTTTCAAAATTAAGAGGAAGTATTAAAGCTGCTTTTCCCACTAAGTTGTTTACTATTACATGTAATTAATAGTCACATTATGTATTCTAGTTAAAATGGTTTCCTGCCTTTTCCTTCTGGTCTTCTACCCATTATTATTAACAATGTGGTTTGGTTAGGATGATTTTAGGAGGTTTCAGTTCTAGTGCCCTACTGACTTTCTTTCATGGCTGAAACTGAGCTCAATACATATATTCCAAGGGACGGCATAGATGTTTCTTAGAAGTGTCATTCTCTATAAAAATGTAATACTTTCTTGCATATTTTGCAATCTGCTGGCTTAATAGCAAGTTACAGAATTACTCCTTTCTGTTCCAAGTTGAAAGAGACCTTTCTTAAAAACAGTGAAATATAAATGAGTGGTCTGTTATACCTCCTTGCTGTACTGCAAACTTGAAAACTTTGGATCCAAATTATATATTTCAAAGTTGTACAGTTTTTTGTACCAACTCCTGTCATTGTTACAGAACCAGGTAGGGAGGCCAGAAGAGTATTTGTAAGGAAGGAAACCTTAAAATGGCAAGTGCAGGGAAATGTCAGGTTTGATTTTAATAAAGCATTTAAAAATCTGATTTTCTAATATACAGATACAAAATTACCCTCCATATCCCTTATTTTCCTTCCACACTATTTAGTATTATCTCTTTGGGATTAGAAAGCTGATGAGAGCCACTGAGGGAAAAAAAACTTTAGCAAACTCATCGGGTTGTACGTTCATGGTGAGGAGATGGAGAGCCATCCTAGCCCTGGACTGTGTGACTCTAGTGGGAGGGTCCCTCTCAATTTTTTCACATAAAGTTCATTAGAACAGACAAGAACATGAGGGAAATAAACCACATCCATGTATAAATATAATGGATTTTTTTAATCTTGTAATACAAAATAATATTATTAATGAAAGATGTTTCACTGTCAGCTTAGGAAAGGCATTGAGTCTAAGTAGAGGTACTTTGGCAGCTAAATGTGATTAAATAAGCAAAATTGAAGTAGGAGAAAATGTACTCAGTTCAAATACAGTGTTTTAAAATTCCTGCCATATTTTTTTCTAATATCTTCATGGAAATCAAAATGAGATTTAGAGGCACTTGTGTCTTCTGGTTCCTGCCAATTTCAACTGCTGGCAGCCAGTGCCTGTTTTCTCAGCCTATTGATTGGAAAAAATGTTAAATAAAAGAAGTAGCAAAATTAAGTGGTTGGATTGCTTATTTTTTAAAACTAACATAGCCTCAATTTTACGACTGAGTTTTCACCCTATAGGGAGTCTAGTTTTTTGAATAAATCTGTACAAAGCTAAGCTAAGATGAAAGGCATACTATAATGTGTATTTGTGTAATATGTAACGCCCTTAAATGAACAAAAGTAAAATTATGCAGACCATATCCTATTTTTCATTCTTTATTTTCTGCAAGTATTTTATGTAAGTAAAAATACAATAAAAATATACAACTTAAAATGTGACTCGTATATTATATAACATTGTGATACCCTAATAAAATGCACTTGAAAATCTGGTTATGTTTTGTGTTGTAGATAGAGAAGTGTATTCAACATGTGTCTAACCATAAACATCACTACCCCATTCTGCAAAAGAAGCGAACACTCTGCTTTTAGTTGGCTGACATACTATAAATCCAAAGCCCTGCCAGTTTTGTTGGTCTAAACAGTTATGAAGGACAATGACTTCCAATAAGTTTGCAGGTTACAGAAGTGGCCTCATCGTTGCTTAACTCATTTTTATGCCGTACATACAGGCACGCTATATAAAATAGTATTATTGTTCATCTTGATAGTACAATACTTACTGTGATCCTCTAATTGAAAGAATCATGCTTTAATGCCAGAAAGCTGTCAGCTGTGCCTAACGAGGAACATAGAAAGTCACAATGGACATTTGGAAAATTCAGTAGCAAAATAATTGGCGCAAAATCGCAATTCAGCAAAGCACTAATGACCATGTGCATAATCTCTTGAAATGTCTATTATGCCCATTTTATGTTCAACACTTCAGCTTTCAGATTTATTGAGAGTCAGATGTGAGAATAGGCTGCACAGTTCATGCTGAATGGTTTGATTTAAATCACAGCACACCTCTGGTCACTGGCAGGGGTGAGCAGAGTGACCCACCATGCTCTGGTGCTGCTCAGGCACACACTGGCCATGAGCTGAGCACTGTCAGTCCCTGATGTTGTTTTTATTTCAGATGTGCCAGGAGGTTGTTCTGCACGGGCAACAGTGGGCATCTCATTTGGATTGATGGGGAAGCTGGCCCAGGAAAGCTCACCGGCAGGAAGGATTCAGTTAGAGGAGGAGGAAAGGGTGACCGAGGAAACCTAGGCAGACACTTGGTGGTCTTGTAGTGAACAGTGCAAAGTAATTAAATAGTTATATTGTGTGTGCATTTTAAGTATACTTCGATGAAGTACTTCAAGAGAATTTGATCCTGATACTAACACTGAACTTAAAAATTATATGTTTCAATCATAAGGTTTACTAGAGTTTCTCATTCTCCATTTTATCCCTTTGTATGTGCCTTAATGTTATTGCTGCACTACCATCCATTTTGCTCTTTACTTCAAACTGATGGGAAATTGCACAGTTAAAAGAAATTATACATATATACATAAATACATGTATATATTTATTGTTTACCTAAAATACAAATAGAGGAGGAAATAAAACTACAAATATTTTGAAAAATGCAAGCATTTAAATTTAAGCAGTTCACATGTCAGTAAAAATAATCAGGTTATTTACTAGCACTCTGGCATGGCACTGCTTCTGCAAAAAAGGATACAGTAGCTATCTCATACATTAACTGAAGCTCCGGATACTCTCTGATTGACTGTCCTGGCAGGCAACAGAGATTGTAAATGTTCAAAGAAATAATTGAAGCTTCAGTGTATGTTTAATGCTGAAGTGCTAACCCAGAGAAGGATGAGTTAGGACAGCATAACAACTCTGTGTCAGAAGATCACACTTCCCTGCTCTAGAGGGGGACTTACTCCTTCTCTGCCTGTAATCATATTATATGGCCATTTTAATGACCTGATTAAACTTGTGCAATGAATTCTGCTCCCATTACTAGCATCTGAAGGCTCTCTCCAGACAAAAATAGTCTCTGGTCATTAGAAATTTAGTTCTTCAGTTTAATTTTTCTTCCTTTTTATTTTTTTTTCTTCCTTTTTCTTTTTTTATAGAGAACATATGTCCCTTCTAAATCTACTAAGCAAAAAGCTCGAGCTATTTTAAATGCCTCTCTTGAAAGATACTCCCAGTACTTCTGAACATCCTAGTAATTTGTCTTTGTACATATTCCAGCTTGAATCCTAAGCTCATCCATGTTGCATTGGCTGCAAGCTGTTTTCAATGAGAGATTTTTGATCAATATGTCTCACGCTGCAACAAGAAAAATTTAATATAAATACTGCAATGAACAGCTCACTTCATTTATTACTTGGCTTAGAAACATAAAGCCAGATTATACCAACATTTACACACACAACATTTTCCAAGGATATAAGTAAATGATTTAGTACTTCTGCCAGGAAAATTACAAAAGAGAATCTAAATAAAAATGTTCATTTTTGAATGCAGTATAATTTACCTAGAGCACAGCAATAGATAGTCAGAAATTCAGAATTAAATATGAAGTATTATATTTAATAATGCATAATGTTGGTGGGAGTTACAGTATTTCTAAGCTATAAATGTATTAGTGCAATATATCCAGTAAAATATTACGTATCTTTTTTCACATTTATATATTCTGAGGCCATGTGCAGTTTTACTGTTGTGTTAATTTTGTAGATATGCTTTCAGAGATGCAATGTCTATGAAAAGAGGGATTTGGCTGAGAAAAAAAGTGTACTCATCTTATCTATGTAAGCCTAGCAAGGCATTGCATAAGTCCTTTTAGTCCTGAAATAGTGTATGCAGATGCTTTCAGGGACTGGCCAGGAAAAAATTAATACATTAAGCACTGTGATCCTGAGCCCTGAGGCTGCGGTTATGTTGGTGAATAATGCAGAGGATACAGCACATTTTGCTTCTGGCCTTTGTGATTTCTCTCTGTTGCTTCTGTATTTAGATCTTTTTTGTTTACAAATCTTTTTTTTTCATTTAATTAAACTTTAGCACAAGTGGCATTTTCAAAATAAAAGCATTTCAAGCTGTGGTAGAACCTGAAATGCAACTCTTTTGTTATTCACGATTTTAAATGTTTTTACTAATTCATATTCACTTCACAGCCACAGAGTAGCCATTGCCAATTGCCTGGATGGTTCTAATGGAGCCACTTTCCTTTCACTCCTTTATCTCACTCTCTCCTCCTCAATTGGCAGTGACAGTGTAAGTCAATTTTCAGAGCATGTGCTTTTAAGGAACACAGCATGGTTGATTTTTTGAAAAGTAGTCCTCCAGTCACAACAGGGGGATGCCCTTAATTCAGGAACTATATTATTGATTGAGAAGGCAGGGCAGGCCTCCAAAGGAAAATGAAGATAACCTCATGCATTCTGTATTTTTGTGTTCTCAGTGTAGGAATGGATGTGCTGTGGTACCGTGCCTAAAGCCAAGCAGAAGGTGACAGTGGGCACACTCAAGTGGCTGAATTTATGTGAGAGGTGGGGTTTCACAGCTGATACTTCTATCCAGTTGAGATTTAGAAGTTGCACTGTCTTAGGAGGAATCAATACACCTCTGAATGAAAGAGTGGTTGCCTTTGGGAAGTATGGATGTGGTTTGACTTTGACAGGCAAACTTGCAGCTGTGCTTTATAGACGAGTCATGTACCCATAAACTGGAAGAAGGACACACTTGAAGAGCTTTGCAAAGTAAGGAGGAAAAGGACTTTTTCCGCTTTCTTTGAGTCATTCTGAAAGAAGGGATGCTCTAATTGTGCCATGAGAGACAAAATACGAGAAAGCAAGACTAATTATGGCTGTGGGGTTTATTTTTTCTTCTTTTTTTCCTAAAAGCAGGATGCCAGCTCTGCTCATTTAGTGGAAATGAACTGTGAATGGAAGACATCAGCTCTGTGCTGAGCCTGAGATAATGCACCCACCTTCCACCAGATGGAATTAGTGTTTCTGCTGTGCTTGTTGCAGCTATGCAGCACTTGGCTTTCAGCTGTTGTATGTGAGTTCATCTCAGACTGAGGGCAGAGCACTCCACTTAAACATGTTCTGCTCAGCCAAGTGAAAAGGTGACTGCTGAGGAGGAGGAGTTGTGCCTTCTGGTCACTCTGAGAAGAAGTTTCTGTCTATTCCCAGTTATTCCAGGTGCCTTTAGAAACCAGTTGGTGCAACCCAGTTTGCTCTTTGAGACCTTTGGCATTCAGCATAGCTCGTTGTGTCCTTCTTTGCCTTTCATTTTCAAGTAATGACAAAACTAATGACACATGAGCCTAAAACATGATTTTTCAGATGAAAAGCACAAAGGCAAATGTATGGGTATAGCTGTCAAACATACTTACAGATTTATGAAGATGCATGGCATCATATTCAGTGGAATTATGCTGACTACAGAAGGCGGGAAAGAATATTCAAATAGAAAATAATTCTTAAAATCCCTTTAAACTTTCTAATTTTGAAGTCAGGCTGTAACTCTTTTTCAATATTCCATTGCTGGTTCTTAAATTTGTCTTTTAATGTCTAGCCTTGCACTGGCAAGGAGACCTCTCCTTGTACTTCTAGAACTTCCAACTCATTCTCCTTGGTTGGGTAATGCCCTTGCTACATCTTTTAGAGGAAGAAAGAAGTAGCATTTCTCCAGTTTATTCACAGATAATATTTGCCACATGTCCTTTACCTGAACATAATAGGAAATAACAAAGAGGCAGTTTTCTTGTTCAGAAACCCAAGCTTTCCTTTAAAGATCCTACCTCCAAACAGGACCCTTTTCTTGGCTTCCTCCTGTGAAGACTTTCACATGACTCCTATGTCTCTTGCCTCTGTTTTTCTTTTGTTGGGAGGCAAGCAGAGCTCTAGGTGCAGCCAAATGGGTACTAGATCCTACATTACCTTCTCACTTGCAGGCAAAAACACCACACTGGGTTGTTCCGTTTTTCCATTCAGCAGTCTTGTGTGCCTGCTGGTTTTAACCTCTCGTTAGGCAATGTGGTAGTTAGGTATTCTTTCATGCAGCCCAGATGGGTGATGTCCAGCATGAGCATCAGATCTGACAGCCACTGGTGAAAAATACAGGCTCTGGCAAAAATGTAAGCTGGCTCCAGCACAGACTGTTCTGTTGAACAGCTCTCATAGCTGTTTGTTGGCAGTACTGCTGGTGGCACATGTGTGTCCTATGGGTCTCCAGCTCGCTCCCAAGTCTGCCCCAGAGGCTGTGCCAGGCTGCTCCTATGGACACCAAGCACAAAACCAGCCAGCAGTCAGCAAGCCAGCACCACACAATCTCCTGGCTGTGCTGGATCAATGTCTCATGGTTTTCGATTTGTCAGAAACCAGAGCTTATCAGGCAACAGTGAAGTAGCTGCAGCTATCTCCTCAAAACCCAAAAAAAGATGTGAGGAAATCTAGTCCTGTGCTCTAAAACCACCATTATCCATTATACAGAGCACAGTTATATCCTTTTCCTAATCCACTAGGAGCAGAAAATCAGCAGTGAAGATCTTAAAGGCCTTCAGTTTGCCTATACAAACCTAAGTAAACAACATTCCAAAAAAGAGAAAAGTACTGTTTTCTGCCTTTGTTACTGCATTTTATGAACCCTTTCCTTCTAGACCTCTAAGTCTGTTTCCGATGAAAATGAAAGCTGAATTTCTGTGAGCAGGGAACAGCAGGATTCTGTTTCCAAGCCACCTCTTTCTTTATGAACACACTTGGAAAACAAATAAAAAGATTCCCCCAAAATTATGTTTGCAGATATGTTCTACCCATCTGGGTAGAAGAAAATGAATGGAAATAAGAGAAATAAAATACAAAGCGGTGTACTGAAAAAGGGGAAGAAAAAAATCCTCATCTATTTAAATGAGCACTGTAATGAGCTATACTGGAGACACTAAAAGAGACTGATGTGCTTAAGCCATTTGTCAATCATGTCGACCAAAAGTGCTGCAAACTTAGAGGATGCAGATTTTCAAATGTGAAACCAGAATGGTTTGATTTTTTAGAGCAGAAGACCAAGTCTGAATTAAAACACCTGCATGCTGTGCTTAGATTCAAAAAATGATAGAAACAGTGGGTGGCTGGCTCAAAAGATACAGCATGAGCTGATTACAAAACTAGTCAGCAGTCACAGGCCTCATGTACTGGCAAATGTGACGATTTATTAGTCTTGGACTTTGTTAGTGCACTGACCCTTTGTGCTCTGGCCTGAAAGCAAGAGGTTCTCAAAACCATGCTTTTAGGTTTTTTAACAGTGTGTTTCATATTAGTGTGTTTCAAGGGGGTGCATTATAAAGCAAAGGAAAATCCTTCAGTGTTAAGATTAATGTATGGCACTTTGTAGAAATGCATCCACCTAAGTCCTGTATTCACAAATTAAAATAAAAAAGTTAAACGAACCCATCACATCAACACATACTCCAAAGGCTTCCTTTGGCTCTCAGGGAATCTCAGGGAGCCCTACCTGTTGAGCTAGTGTTGGTCTGGCTGGGTCTGGCAGGCAACCTGTCCTCTTCTTCCCTCCACCCTGCTGGGACTCTTTCTAACACAACCTCATGTTCTTTAATTTATATTTTTTTTCCCCTAGAAACATGTTATGCAATAGCATGCAAAATATTGTGTAGTAATAGCAATAATATTTGTTGGCTTTACATTAATTTCAGAAAATAGTTATCATCACAGTTTCTTAACCCCTTAAATATTTCCATACTGTTGTTATCAATATGGCTTCAATAAGGTAAGCAAGAAGAAAGCACACTGGACCCTCCTTAAAGTTACAAGTATTTCAATCTGAACTTTACAGGTAAAGCCACTGTATTTCTGCATTCTTATCAATATTTACATAATCTGAAAAAAACAGCTTTTTCTGCTTTATCTACAAAGGAAATTTGGTGCATCTCAGTTTGTTAACCTCTCCTTCCTACTCATTGTCCAGAGACTGTACCATTCTATGTGATAAAAGATGCTAGCAACACTTAGTCAAATATATTCTCACTGTTGAAATGGAAGTAGAACAATTCCTAAGCACAGAACCAAGCACAAAACCAGCAGGTTTTGAGCTTTAATTCTGCTAGCAGTCTGAAGTTGGTTTTAGATAGTCCAGAATCATTACTGCGTTATATGCAGATTACATTTATTTTCCATAATATTCTCCTGAAAGTGTCATTTAATTTCTCTTCCCATGCAGCAGGATGCTGCAGTTGCTGATCTGCATTTCCACAGATACAGAAGAATCAGATCTCCTGTCTCTATGGCAAACAAGATGGTTCGTCTCGTTTGTCAGTCTCCCTCGTGTCTGAGGAAACGGCGGCAGAGAGACTGAAAAGCCACACGCAAGTGGGTTAGAGGCTTTGTGGGCTCTCAGACCCCATGCCCCGGGGACAGATGCTCAGCTGCCCTCGTGCCTCTCTCAGCGGGTGCTGGCAGCAGGGCCAGGCAGCCCTGGCAGAGGCAGGCACTGATGAATGTAGTCTGCCAAAACTGCAGCAGCAACAAATGGTTGCCAAGAGGATTTCTTTGCCTCTGAACATTTCCAGTGTAGGAACAACCTCTGACAGAACCAGATTCAGAGAGATACTGAAAAAAAAAAAAGGCAGGCAGGCAAGCAAGCAAGCATCTTTCCTTCCTTGTTAGCCATTTTACATCTGAGTCTCTGGCGGGTGGAGGTCTCTCTGTGAGTGTGAAGAAGGGGCATGCCAAGGAAACACACAGTGCAGTCTGGTGCTGGGGGAGGCAGTGCAGCCCCTGGGACAGGCCACAGGGAACAAGGGAGGGACAGCAGAAGACTGGAGGCAAGTGAGCCAAGAGGGTGGTAGTCCCCATGATGGCCAGGGGTCAAGGAGCACTGTTAATGGAAATTTGTCATGCTCTCCTTACCAGAGAGGCATCTCAAGTGCTTTTTCCAGACTCCTCCGTGCATCTTAGGGGAGTGTAGTAATACAACATGATGGCCGCAGTGCCATTGTTCGGACTGCAGAGGGGCAGAACCTGTCCTTTCGTGACAGATTTACTGATTGTGAAAGGATATAATTGGTAAATGACAGTGGAGAGAGGGTTAATTAATCAACTGCTGTGGCGCAGCAGCATTCCCACAGGTCCCTGGAGCCTGGGCACCATGTGGCTTTTCTGCTGGGGAACTCCATCACTGTCAAGCCCCTCAGTAACTTACATAAAATAGAACAAATGGAGTTTCTCATAATTAGGTATATCAGAATCTGTTGGTCAGTGTTGCTTTTGCAATCACTGTTTCTGACTGAGATAAGAATTGCACCATGCAGCAGAAAAAAATAGGTATGAAGCTGGCAATAGTAACATCTCAGCCAGCACTTGCCTGATTGCTTAGGTTTCCATCTCTTTCTTTGCTCTCCATGTCACCAGCAGTGCAACATCTAGGTCAATTGTAAAATTCTGCAATTTTCATTCAGCATGCCCAGTGAAAACAGGTAATGCTTAAATATATGTTTGGAAGAGAAAATTTATATATACAACGTTTTAGATTCATTGTATATGTTATCTTTTCCTGAACAGTTAAAATGATGTCTGTAATCTTTCGGTCAGTTTCCAAAGCGCTACCAGCAGTCTTTAAACTTGTCTAACATGGCTGCAGTATGTTTTTTCTTTCTTTCATACTCATAATTTTTATAAGTGAATACAACTGACCCTAGGTTTCCCCCCTCCATATTCATAGTTACCAATTGTATTTTGATTTTTTTCTTTAGTCACATGATTTGGGCAGATCCAAAAAGATACTTAGATCCATTAACTGATTTACTCACCTGAACTCCCAGTCATGTTGAACACCAGGCTCAGCTTCAGATGAATCACGCTGTTTCTTTCCATTGAGAGTTCCATGTGACTAGTTTAGGCTTAAATATCTAACTTCTGGATGCCTAAGTCAAGGTAAATGAATCCCACTCAGGGGACAATAACAATTGTTAATCTGTCCTGTAACTATCTTTTCAAAGTGGGACCTTTGTCTTAGATCCAGCACATCAGCAAAGACCTGGGGTTGAACACAGCATGGAGAGATTATGATGTCCTTGAATAACTTGAGTAATTTCGTCTTTGCATACTTTGACTCAAACCCCCTAACATTTAGGCGGAAAACATAGTACAGTGAGCTAAGTCTGTTAGGAGCTGAAGCTTTGCTGAGTTTCTGTGGTGCATGTATTCCTTATTTAGAAAATATTCCTTATTTTTCCCGTTTTCCAATTTAGGAAGGAAGGGAAGAAAGAACAAGAAATGTGTTTTTTTCAGCATTTAATATCAGTTACAGCATTTGAGGATGTTCATGCAATGATAAAAATACCCTCATCTTTTGTCTCAAATCTGTGGAGAAAGTCTGCCATAAACAGGGTTATTGTTCAATTTTGTTTTATGTTCATTTGTACTGGTATTGAAAATAAGCAACAAGGGAGACCACAGGTGCTAAAGCAGTAAAGAACTGGAAAACAAATAAAATACTTCATTTTTAGCTAGAGGCAGGTTACAGTGTTTCCTGGGAAAAAGCTTTGAATAGAAGGAAATTTTGTGTTAAACTAATGGTGACATTAAGCAGAATTGACTATAATTGATTAATTTAATCTGCATATTTTTTGATTATCTGAGATATGGTTACCATGTAATGAAAATTTTGCAACACTCGAAGCCTGTGCACAAGGTTATTTCTTCTTGCATAAATCTGAGCACATAAAGGGGGTTGGAGGAGTGCTTTAAATTGCCAAGGATGATCTGGATGATAAAACTTAAGTGCAAAATGAATATTAATTTTTAGTGCAGTAAAATTAGCTGACTCTTTGAAGATTGCAGGTACTTAACCTTTTCTGGAGTACAGTTATCTGTTTTAAACTGAATTTTTAAATTGTTTTACTCTTTCAATTTTATGTGTGTTTGGGGTGTTGGTCCATTCTGGTTTGGATGCCATGCTTGTGGGAGATAGGAAGTTCTGGGTAGAGGAGCTGGAGCAGCACACTGTGAGCTTTTAGAGGGAATGCCCTGGCTTTACTTAGTCCCTGATATTTTGGCATGGCCAGTTTAGCACCAGTGACCTCTTTAGCCAGGGGTGAGCTCCTCTGAAGTGAATGCATACCTGGTGTTTGCTTTGGAACGCTACAAAGAACAGCATGAAATTCTGAATGTTGGACTTCCTGGAAGAAAGCTACCATCATCACCCCAGCCAGATTATCTCAAGATAAACAAAGTTGACAGAACTCATTTTGACTGCCTTTAATTTTCCTTTACAAATGATAGCTTCTTAAATTACTCTCTCATGATACAGAGTTCAGGTCAGGTCCAGACTGCACTGCCCAGGAGCTGCTGGTACCTGAATTGTACACGGTCTGAGTGCTCTGCACATTCCATGAAAATGAGCCTTCTAGCAAATTTCTATCAGAATAGCTATAATCACTGCTCATTAAAAAATCATGTATTTTACTCAGACTCATTTACAGCTTATAATGGACTAATATCCTTACAGATTTCCATTACGAGAAGATTAGAGAATGTGTTCTTCATCTTTGCAGAGCAAATCCCCATCATAGCTGAGATGACCGAGAATCTATTTGCAAGCTATTGTATTTGCAGTCAGTAAATCTGTTAGACATAAAATCATGATAGATCCCCAGCACAGAAAGGACATGGACCTGTTGGGTCAAGTCTAGAGAGGGCCACTGAGTTGTTTAGAGGGATGAAGCACCTCTCCTGTGAAAAAGAGTTGAGAGAACTGGGATTGTTCAGCCTGGAAAAGAAGTTTAGGGGTGATGTAATTGCAGCCTTTCAGTACCTGAAGCAAGCCTACAAGAAAGATGGACAGGAACCTCTTACAAAAGCATGTAGTGACAGGATAAAGGGGAATGGATTCAAACTGAGGGTAGCTTTAGGTTGGATATTGGGAAAAAATTCTTTACGGTGAGGCACTGGGACAGGGTGCCCCAAGAAGCTGTGGATGCCCCATCCCTGCAAGTGTTCAAAGTCAGTTTGGATGAAGCTCTCACCAACCTGGTCTAGTGGAAGGTGTCACTACCCATGGCAGAGTGGTTGGAACTAGATGAACTTTAAGGTCCCTTCCAACTCAAACCATTCAATGATTCATTCTATGATTCTATGATATATATTTTTATAACATACTCGTCTGTCAACTATTTCTGACGCTTTTGTGAGAAATCATCCAAGAACTTGCAATCTCATTAGTATTTATTTATCTAAATGAATATAAGGTGAACAATTAGATTTTCTAGATAGTAGAGGAACAAGGAATTTTGCCATTGAAAAGTGTGTGTTCTTTATCGTTATGCAAAACCTAATTCTACAAGAAAAGAAAAAGTGAAATCTGCAAAATCATGTGTGACTGTCACATGGGAGAGGGAGTGTGTCATTTGCAAGACATTAAAATTCTGGCTCAGAAAAAGGATATGTTTGTGAAGAAAAGTGGCACACTGGTTGATTTTTCAGTTATTTGATTTATCTTTAATTTGAAATACTTTTTCAGAAGATAGTGTATTTTTAAAGTCAGCTCAGGTATTGAAACATTTTCATCTGTGTAAATGCCCTTAGAGATACAGTGTTTGCCAATTATTTATGAACTTCCTTTTCCTCTTCCAATCCCCAGAGTTCAGTTTGTCTCTGCCATTGTGGCTTCCCTCCACTGATGTGGTTTCCACATCACTGCATGAGAATCAAGGGGATACAAGAAAATAGTGGTCTCTTCTAAATTTGTGGTAGGATGCTCAAATCCATTTACTGCTTTTGTTTGCAATGTTGTGGTTAATCAAGGAACAGCCTTTAGGAAATAATTATTGACAATCAGCCACAAAGATGATCTTTATAATACAGTTTATCAGACAGGTCTTTAAACTGCTGGAAGCCAAACCATCCCCATTACCCTGCCTGGGCTAGTATGGCAATCAGGGAGAAGTCACTTCCCTTATATCCAGTATTTAGGGAAGAACCTTTCCTGTATCACAGGTTCCACTGCTTTTCAGGGTGCAAAACATGAACATGGAATCCTGTGCAATTAGTGGAGACCTGCTAGAAAAAAGCAATGAGGAGTTAAATGGGATCATCAGGCTGAGCTTTTAAATCTTGCGCTTGCATGGGCTTTTCAGTTGGATTTGAAAGGGTTCATCAGAGGCACATCAGCGTTATCCTTCAAAACATCCCATGTGTGGGAGGGGTGGGGGAGGCTGCCACCGCAGGAGAGTGAGGAGGTGAAGGCAGCCGGCAGTTCTCCACGCATCTTGCAGCAGGCATGATTCCTGAATTTGCAGCTGAAAGTGGCTGTAAATTGCTCTCCTCTGCACTCTCTCAGCTCTGATTATAACTGAGCAATCAGAGTGGCTGAAGTGTTGCCTTGCTTTCTAGATGAAGCACCTGTAATACTACTTTGAGCTCATTTGAATGCTAATTAGTAATAGGATCTTTAACATGAGAAGTGGTTTCCATATTTGACATGTAACCGCTTTAAGCATACACATCTATGTAACAGGTGATAAAAGATACATCAGCAAGCAATTGCAGCTATCACAGAACAAAAGCATAACAGATCTATCTACATGTTGGGGTTTTTTCTTTTTGTATGCATTACATCGTGCCCCACATTCATGGGTTCACAGTTCCAAATGAGAGAGGAAAACATAAGAATGTGCTCAGTCTGCAACTCCTGAAAAGTTGAAAACTCCTGCAGGTTGAAAAGTTTGGGTAAGAGCATAAGAACTAGTGAAAATTGAGAAGCTTTCCAAGAATTAATTGTTTAAGGATATCCTGAACTGCAGGAACATCAAGATTGCCAAGACTTTGGTATTTAGCATCTCATATGAAAATATTTCCATATTAGGAATAATTCCTTTCATCTTGATGTGTTATATTTCTAAACTTTTTTAAATTGGGACACCAAAATGGTGTAGTAGAGGTTTTGCAGTTTCATTTATCTTCCTTTCTTAAAAATTGCCTAATAGAAAATGCCCTATTAATTGATATTGAACACTGAACAAATTCTTTCTGTAGGTCTGAATGTAATGCCTTCAAGATCTTTCTCCTGAAATAACATTATCTAGAGTCTGTGCACACAGCAAGAGCTGGTCTTTATCACTGGAGAATTTTTATTACTGTTCATCTCATTTTCTGGATCACTTATGAATAGTTTAACAGAACACGTTCCCAAATGGTTCTTGAGGGATTCATCTAGCAACTTCTCTGAAATGAACACCTATTTCCTGACTTCCATAATGCGTAACTTGATGAGCTCTCCAACTGCTACCTCATTAAGCAAAAGGGCAGCAACGCCGGTTTTGTATTCAATAGGAGTGTATTGGGAACATCTGTCTTACTTAGTCCCTTGCTACTTTATGAATCCCAGAGAAGCTTAAGCCTGAAAGAATTATCAGATCTCCTTCACCCTCATGTGGTGCTGCTGCCCAGACACTTCACTCTGAGGAGTATTACTGTGGACAATTCTGGCATCTGTGGATTTCAGGAATAGGAGGCAACTGAATAGGAAATTAGATGGCCATAATTTGATGTTTAGGATCAAAATCATGCCTAAATCCTGGGTGTTTAAGTTCTTTTGCAGCTGTAAGCTAAGGGAATAGGTTACACAGTTAGATTGGGAAAGGCTTGGAGGTCTCCTTATATAGGCACCTACAACAGCAATTAGGCTTTGAAGTAATACCTACGCCCATCAGTGGATCTGTTCTCTAGGCTTGTGTTGGGAAAGCATCCTTCACCAAATCAGTGGTTAAGCGAATATTCACTTTCAAGTGTGTTTCAAGCCTTCATCATGAAACTGGCTTTAAATATAAATAAATTAATTGCCAAAGACAAGCTTCAGGCTTCTTTATAGTCAAAGTTAAGCGGACATGTTCAACCTCTTCTGATTGATTGTTTCAAAATACAAGTCTTTTGTTCTTCTTATGCATAAAATAGCATTTTTATGCTATTTTTCCCTCCAGAATTTTCTCCATGGTAGAAATATTCTTTCTACTATTTCCTTCAGGTGACCAAAACCAAAGTCTTTAAAGTACTTGACTACTCTACAACTGGAATTTACTTATATTTCAGTTCAACAGTGTGTAGCAAAATAATACATTCAGAGCCTGGAGAACTGCAAAACATTTCTGTTCATACAAGTCCCTATACTTAAAGACAGAATATCCCTTGCAATTTTGTGATACAAGTGATATTTATGCTTTGGAGAAAAAAAATTGTTCTGATAGAACTAATATAATAAAACTTAATGACAGAGAAGGAACAAAAAAGGCATACAGATATTTAATTCAAATTTTCGTGTTTGTGTATTTTAAATTACCAATACTGGTTTTATTACCAACAAAGCTTTTGAGAACACTATATACATAACAGATACAAAGATGAATGTTTCCTAAATAATAAGAATTGTTGATAAATAAATTATTGTGAGTTTATGGAATTCTTAGCATAAATACAGTTAACCTTCTTTTCAGGATGACTGATAATTTGTCATCAGCTAGCTTGTTGAATTACCTAAAACATTAATAGAGTTTTTCAGTGTCTATGACATTTGTATCGCTTTAAGGTGACTGCTCATGTTCTCTGTCTCTAAAAAAAAAAGGGATTAAAATTTGTAAAACTATTGGCTCCAAACATTATGAAATAGAGCTAGATTGATGTAAGAGAACCAGTAAAATCATTTCTGGAAAGTAAAAATGACAGC
Source organism: Origma solitaria (assembly GCA_013397895.1). NCBI lineage: Eukaryota > Metazoa > Chordata > Aves > Passeriformes > Acanthizidae > Origma > Origma solitaria. The sequence continues at coordinate 2,025,049 of VZRL01000640.1, forward strand.
AGAGGAAAAGAAGGTACATTTTCCTCCAGCCAGTGTAAATGACGTTATATTTGCTTTACTCAAATGATCTGTTTCTCTTCTGCCAAAGGCTTGTTGCTTTATTTTTGACACAGTAAGCTCTTAAAGCTCTTACAGTGTCATCAGCCATTCTTATATCTCTCTACTCTTCATTTTTTCAAATCACTAAATAACTGTATTTATCCTTTTGAATGTGGTGATTTGGCATTGGCTGTCAGCAGCCTGGATGTAGTTGAGCAAAACCCTGTATCATAGTGAGGAGCCTTTCCTAAAGGGATGGTGAGGTTTGGGAATACAGTCTGTGCTCACTAGTTTTGATCCATTTGTGCAGCAGTAGCTGTAGCCATCACAGTTTACAGAGTTTACACTGTGGCAGAGCCCAAATGATTGTTTATACCCTGAGACAGACATGTGTGTAATCCAGTGTTGGTGGAACTAAGAAGTGCGTTGAAAGCAGAAGGCCTCATCCAGCTATGTACTTAGGTTTAAAATTAGACAAATGTAGCTGAAAAACAAATCTCTGTATCCCTAGAGTGCTTTTCAGAACTTGTCATCACAGGCAATTAGTTCCTTATGCCTTTCCACTGACACCAGTAGCCCTATGTCCCAGTAAATACGGTGTTGCCATCACGTGTTGCAGGCTGCAAGTGTTGTGCTAAAACCATAGCACAGAGCTGGGACATGCCAGCCTTTCTCTGGGCTGCTCAGGGTCTGCCCCCAGCTCCCTCTGAGCTTGCTGACTTCCAGCAGCCCTTGTCAAATGGCTGAGTGATTCTTACCTATGCTGCTTTACCTTTTGCCTAGGTTTGTACTGTATCTGCAATTAATGGTAGCAATAATAAATTGTTACTCTGTGTGGAAGGTGCTGCTATGGCCCCAGAATAAAACTGCAGCACAGGGGAGTACAGGGTTGGGATGCGAGTGGAGGCATTGAAAACAAAGGCATGGGAGGATAAGGAAGGCTCCAGGACTGTAAGCAGGGACTGGGCATCAAGGTCAGCTGCAGGTCATTAAAAGAACACAGCCTTGGGATCTGGGTAAAATCACTTTCTGAGTAACAAAGAGAGCAAAGAAATCATACACAGCAGATGTAAAGCTTACTGTATCTAGTGAATTTGGATGGTAAATGGAGCTGCTAAACAATGGAGAAAGAATAATGTGTATAGCACATTTACCATCCTAAAAATTACCCCCTGCTTCCTGGAGAGAGGAGGAAGTTACTGCCATCAGTATTATGTGCCTGTAGAGGGTTGACCTTGTCTGGATGCCAGGTGCCCACCAAAGCTTCTCTATCACTGTCCCCCACAATTGGACAGGGGAGAGAAAATATAACAAAGGGTTCATGGGTTGAAATAAGGACAGAGAGAGACCTCACTAAACACTGGCCGGTTTTGTCTTTCACAGAGTTAGAGATATTAATTGAATTTGTTACTAACAAAATCAGCAGGATACTCTTCTCCCCACTTCTCCTTCTTCCCCCAGCTCTACCTCCTCTCCCCCAGTGGCACACGGAGACAGGGAATGGCAGCTACAGTCCACTCAGTTTACCACAGATTGTTCCTGCTGCTGCTCAGGGAGAGGAGTCCTTCCCCTGTTCCAGTATGAGTCCCTCCCACAGGAGATAGTTCTCCATTAATTTCTCCAACGTGAGTCAATCCTAGAGGCAGTGGTTCACTGCATAATGCTGCAACATGGATCACTCCTCCTCGGGGTGCAGTCCTTTAAGGACAGGGTACCATGGGTACCTCACAGAGAAACAAGTCCTGCCAGGAAACCTGCTCCAGCGTGGGCTTCTCTCTCCACAGGTCTGCAGATCCCTGCCAGGACCCTGCTCCAGCACAGGGCTCCCATCAGGTCACAGCCTCCTCTCAGATATGCATCTGCTCTGGTGTGGGGCTCCTCCCAGGGCTGCAGGTGGATCTCTGCATCCCTGTGGTCCACCATGGGCTGCACCACGGGCTGAAGAGGAATCTCAGCTCTGGCACCTGGAGCACCTCCTGCCCTCCTTCTGTACTGACCTTGGTGTCTGCAGAGCTGTTCCTCTCACACGCTCTCACTCCGCTCTTCTCTGGCCACAATTGCATCTGAGAAATAACTTTTTCTTTCTTCCCCTTAAACATGTTATCACAGAGGTGTTATCACCATTTCTGATTAGTGCAACCTTGGCCAGCAAGCACATCTGTCTTGGAGCCAGCTGGCATTGGCTCTGCTGGACATGGAGAAAACTTCTGGCAGCTTGTCACAGAAGCCACCCCTCTAGGCCCATCCACTACCAAAACCTGGCCATACAAACCCAATACAACATCTTGCACCGAAGGACTCAGGCTACTGAACTCACATCAGTTTCATCCCCTCCCAGCTGAAGTCATTAACCTTAGGACCCCAGGGCAGTGGAAGGGTGAGTGTAACACCAGGGAAGGCGTCAGACACTAGAAAATTAGTTTATGTGTCATTTTTCCTCCATGGAATTTAAGCTGCAATCATTAGTATGGAACTAGTCTTTTAATAAATCTTTGACTAAGGAGGGGAAAAAAAAAAGAAAAATACTTCTTTTAAGGTATGTTTTTGCCCATAGTAAAAGGGTAACACCTTGTTTGGAGTTCAAACAACCTACACTGTAATTTGGTTGCAACAAATTGCTAATTAGCCTCTCATAAATAAAAGCATGACATTTTCTACTCTCATTAATTAAGGCAAAGACTTCTTCCTGAATCTGAAGGCATCTGGATTGCAGGATCCCTAGCTGTGATCATAAGTTTTAAGATGAACATAATCCTACGAAGCATCTTTAGGTAGGGTAATCATGCATTTCTTGAGAATCTTTTATTTCCTACATAAGCTTTGCAAACTTGTAATTCATTGATTGTATTCAGTGAACATCTTTGGCTTGCTTAATTCTAGGAGCAGTTGTCTAATGCCCAGGTGGTTCTTATCTATGCTGTTCTAGCTTCTGCTTAGATTTGTAAAAGTGTAGAAACATTTATAAATCTGTGAACTCTATCACTGCTCTTAGTTTTCTGGCAGGGAATTTAAGCATAGATCACTAGCTGTTGGTCACAGCGGTCACCGTCTGTTGCCTCAGTTTTGGGACATGGCACTTTAGTGTGTTCATCATTTTCCTAAACATTTTTGTTTTCAAGGAATTTCTATTTTTTCTTCATTTCTTCATTTTTCTTCATTTCTTCATGTCTGGTGTTAGGGTTCTTTCAATAGTGGTTGTGTTATCATCACATTCTTCTGCTGATTTGTCTTTTTTTCCTTTTCACCTCTAAACAAAAAGATAATCTAGGTGTGGTTTAGTACCTCTTAGCCATTAAAATGTTGCATTTCATGAAAAGCATCAAGAAATAAAGCACTGAAGGACCTATTTGCCCAAGACAGTACTGAACGAACACAATTCTCTACTCCATTTCACTGAAGTAACTATGAAAATTTTAATGATGAATCAAGTATAGAAAAATAATTGTTGTCACCTGTATCTTCTGTAATTTCCTCTGTTGTAAGCAATATTCTTTCTAATGCCTGTATTTCATTATGGGGTCTCTGTGGCTGACTGCAGGTGTTGTATACCCACTCTCTTTGCACCACTGTGTGAGCTCTCCTCATGTATTCACTGCCTCCATCTTCTTTATTCTTCTTCCTGGAGTGAGAATAACTGGTTTAAAAACAAGAGTCAAGGAACAGTTAAGGTCTCTTAGCTTCATTCTGTACTCTGCTGAGTCCTTTTCCAGTGCCTCATCCATTATCAAATTGTTTCTCTTTTCATTTTTTTTGTTCTTTGTTTCTCCACCGATGCAACCTTGGACCCGAAAGTTTTTTAAATCCAAACCCAGTACCACCAAGATATTGGTTCACTGTTACTTTTACTACTGTCAGTGTGGCAGACAACATTTTGATTTTTTTCGTTTTTGTCTGGATTAAAAATGAATAGGTTTGCATTTGTCAAACTGCATGCTCATTAATTTTCTTCTGTAGCATTGCCCATTGATCTTATGAATAATGCCTGTGTAGCAGCAGCCCTGTGATTATTGTCTTTGTCTAGTATCTGCACTATGCTTTTCTTTGTAAACTCTTGCAAGATATGAAATCCATTGCAGTTCTCATATTGTTCCTCAAGCACCCATTGTTTCTTTTCTTAGCTGTATTTGTTTCATTATAGGAAGTTCTTTGTAGTGTATTGGTGAAATTTATCTCTGGGATCTACACAATTCCTGCTGCAAGTTTCTTTTCTATTATTCCTTGATATCCTGTTATTTCAATGTTATGAGGACACTTTTTATTCACCAGTCTGGACTGTATTACTTAGTTTTCTGTGCAAACTCCATTTCTTCTTTCAACTTTATTCTGGTATTTTTATTCAAGCATTTTGGTCAGGCTTCCAGACAGAAAGCAGTTCTCTGTCAACACACATCCTTTTCAAATGTTAAGACTCCTTTCACATCCAGAGATAATTCATCATTTTTCTTGGCCTTTATGTTCCTATCACTCACATACTTCACTTTTGCAGAGGTTGGTACTCCTAATATTTCTGCTGTAGGGTTTTATATGTCACTTTCCCTGCTTTGGTCAACTGGAAATTATAAAACACAGTAGGTGTTTCAAAATACCTGCAGTTCTTAGGAGGAAGTGGATTATAGAGCCATGCATCACGTTGAGGGTGGATGGACCTCAGCACTGTGTGACAGACACTCTAAGGCACAAATGAGAATGAAGGAAGCCTGAAGCACATGGTATGAGGGGTGCTGGGTTCTGTCGTTCTTGAGAAATGAGGGGAATTGGCATGCAGGATGGAGTGGAAGAGGATCAGGATAGGGGGCAGTTGTCTCTGCAGGACGATGTGTGTTTCCTCTGCTCTGCTCAACCCATGCTGAAGTAAAACACTGTCACCATGAACTAAAAAAGAACCGTACTTACGCACCTGAGAGTCAGTACTAAGAGAGATTGCGATCATTGATCCAGAAGCCCAGGGAAGGTGTTCCATTCCTTTTATAAAGCAGAACTGATCAAGTCCTAGGTTTGTTGTTTTTCTACCCTAAGATCCAGTGCCTAAGACTTACCTGCATTTTGGTGGTTTTCAGGGCAGTTCTCTTCAGTAAATCCATTAGGCTTTCAAAGCACATCACCTTTCACTGTGGTGCATTTCATGACTACATGAGTAGGCTTAAGCAGTTATCACTTCTGTGCTTGGGCTGTGAGGTGTCAGCTTGGCTGCAGGGTGGACACTGGTCAAGGCCGTGCAACCTGAACAGGGTCTAGAAAACTGCTGGACATGATGTAGGGGATTGTAGAACGTAAAAAGCTATGAGAATCTGCCAAAAGTTATAGACACGACCATGGGGAATACCTGAACCTCAGAGGTGATTAAGGCAGAATTATATGAGAAACAGTCAAAGTGCGCAGGTAATTGCACTGGTGCATTGGAGGCCACTAGGGCCTTGCAAGGCCATTAGCACCCAGATAGCCTTATAAAGAACACCATATGAAATAGATTTATGAGGACCTCACCTATTCTGCCTTAATGTACCAGGTGCTGGAAAGTCTCATAATGCATCTCAGTCCTTACCAGTGCAACATGAGGTGTTTATTTGTTAGTGTTTTAGTTTGGCTCAGAAGCACACTTTAGAGGAGAGCCTCCTGATCATTCCCAATTCCCATTACTTAAAGTGAGCAGAGCTCACAGTGTTAACTGGATTCCTCTCTTGCAAAACTAAACGAAAGCTGGACTCCAGAAAGGTTCTCTGGCTTCTAATGGGAACTCAGTTATTGCAACCAGACTGTAACTAGCAGGAAGCAAAACCCACTGCTGTGCTGCACAAGGGGGGCAGTACTGTTATCCTGAACTGAAGCAGTGTGGGTATCAGGTCCGCAGCACTGACTGTTTGCTGCTTGCTAATGAAGATTTGTCAAAGGTATTGTCCAACTTCATGTCGTCCTGGGAGAGCCTGTTCGTCTGTACTGCACTTGGAAAGCTGATTAGCTGCCAGGAGATATCACCTGCCGTATTGGTGTCTCCCCAAGTGTGAGTCATGGCTGTTGTTCACTTGTTAGATGCCTGATACCTGACCAATCATTCAGTCCCAAAATACTCAGTCATATTCACTGGCTTTGGGAAGCAGAGTACAGTGCTCACATAGTCTGTGAGTTCTTACTCTTCCGTGGTTTTCCTTAATTAAGTTTCTTTGTATCCACACACACACTTGCAATAAAACGAGCATTATTGTGACATTTTACCCTATTATGGGAAGAGATACTGTGTGAAAATTCAGTCTTTAACCCCATGTGTTCCACAAGAAGAAATCTCATTAGGTATCCTCAGAAAGAAATGTGCAGGACCTCACGACCCCAGCCTGCGGTTTCTAACAGCTACGGAAATAAGTGCCGAGTAGTGACAGAAAGCATGTGTTGAACTGAAGAGGCAGGTTATAAAATGATGTGTTTTAAGAAATCCTGAGTTCATTCCGGAAATAAAAGAGAGATATAATTACTGTTGTTACCACTGAAGAAGCATATGCCTAACTTTCTGTGAGACAGGTCTGCTTTATAAAGTCGTGTCACTGGTGTCTTAGCTGTACAAAATACTCATCAAAATAATGAGCCAGACATTATTCTTTTGCTTTTCCTACATTTGAAAGAAAGATCCAATTTCTGATTTCTAGGTTTATTGGTAGTCTTTTCCTGGAAGATAACTTTGGAGGCTTTCTGACTTTTTTTTCCCCCCAAAATCTAAAAAAAAAGATTATGAAAGAAACTTCCAACAATCACTAGGTTGTTACTTTACAACTATTGAAACTTAATTCTGTTGAAATACTCCATACCAAATTTTTCCAGATGCAGTAATCTAATGTATGATTATTTTCCAGAAAACTGAAAAATACTGAACATCTCATGATGGACTGTTGTTATATTATGCTATAATTCTTACAGACATTTCAATGAGATTTCAGTGATAAACTAAAATGTCAGAGACACTTTAACTATAAAAATAAAAATACTATGACAGTTGCTTATCTTAATTTTTAGGTTTCAGTTGAAAACAATTATGTCCATTTTCAAATTTAAAAATAAAATAATAGATCACATTTATTGAGTTATAATTTTATCATAGTCTGCAAAATGTTGACTTAGCATGGAGCCAAATCTATGGCTCTGGAGCTAAAGGATGTAGCCCTTCTGTATTCTCTGAAAAATTAAAATGTCCTTGGGGCTGGATCTTCTAATGTAGATAAAAAGAACTGTATATGTATTGTTAGTAGCATAGTGTCGTGCAAATGTTTTTGATGGCAAGCAATGGTGTAAATTAGTCAAGGCTAAAATAAGTTAAGTTAATGCAGAATTAAATAAGCTAAATCGGTAAAAATTGTAATCTGTTGTTACAATTTTTATATCTTAGCTGAATGTTCATAAACTGTTATTTTAGTATATACTAAAAAGCTATAACCTCTTCACCATTTTCAAGCAAATTAGTTTTCTTGGTTTTCTGTGATAATGTTTTCTGTATATACATATTTTCTTCTAAATTACATTTCTCAAAATATTCTTGAAGACTGAGTGTTCAACTCATCATTTCTTTAGCCTTACTTATAGCTATCTTGTGTAGTAATGGCATAGATTTTTCATTATGTTGTCATAGCCAGTGCCATTAACATGATCACTATTTTATGTCTTTGATTTTTACGGAACAGTAACTGCTACAAATGTATTTTGCAATTTACATTTGCTGTCTCAAAGCTTTGCGTAAGAAAGTGGATTGACACTTGTTCTGACAGTTTTCAGAGCGTTACTCTAACACAAAGTAGGATTATTAGGCTTATTTTATATCTAGAAAATCGGGACCAAAGGTGGTTGAGCTATGTCTGGGTGAGGTGATTTGCCCTCTGAGCTGGTGTACACTGCATTGCGTGGGTACCTGTGTTGGGACTGGGACTGAAACTCAGCCATCCCTGAGTACTGAGAGCAGCTCAGGGGCTCTCAGCATAAGAAGCGCATGGACTTGTTAGAGCAAGTTGGGAGGAGGGCCATGAGGATGATCAGTGCTGGAGCCCTTCTGCCATGAAGAGAATTTGGGTTGCTCAGTTTGGAACAGAGAAGGCTCAGGGTAAATTTATGTCAGCTTTCAAGTACAAAAAGAGGGCGCTACGAGAAAGCCAGAGAGGAACTTTGTAAAAAGGTCATAGTGATGGCACAAGGAGTAGTGGCTTTAAACTGAATGAGAGTGGGTTTAAGGTTGGATGTTAGGAAAAGATTCTTCACTATTAGTGTGGTGAGACCCTGGAACAGTTTGACCAGAGAAGGTGGGTGCCCCATCCCTGGGAGTGTTTAAGGCCGGGCTGGATGGGGTCCTGAGCAACCTGATCTAGTGGAAGGTGTCCCTTTTCATGGCGGGGGGCTGGAACTAGATAGTCTTTAAGGTCCCTTCACACCCAAACCATCCTGTGATTCTGTGTCTCAAATAGAAGTCCTAGGGCATATTTCCCTCTGGTAATACTAAAATGTACAGGCTACAGATATTAATTGAAGAACCTAAAGACTTTACTAAACAATAGCATTTTTAAAAGTATTACAAAATGGTTAAATGCATCTTTATTTTATGTTTTTTTGTTAAGAGATAAGATTCAGACAGATGAACGCAGCTTTTCCATTATGGGTTTAGTATGTTGTACTTGCTTCTGGAATATTTAGCATTTTTTACTGTGCTGATTAAAATCTGTTGTAGATGGTAATTATGCTTGTTTTATCATTCAGACACTCAAAACTGATTTTTAAATCTTTAAGTGGCTTGAACTAGACTTTTATTTCTCAAAGGATTTTAAAGTCTGCTTATAGTATGTCCTTCTGTCATGTTATCTGTAAATGCTAAATCACTGCAAAATTAGTAGATTTCCAGTTCTAAGAACCAAATCCATCCTTTTTTCATAGGAGGAAGAACTAAGGAAAAGTGGAGAAGCCAAATACGCACACTTGAGTGACGAGCTCCACGTATTAATTGAAGTGTTTGCTCCACCTGGGGAGGCGTATTCTCGCATGAGTCATGCCTTGGAAGAAATTAAAAAATTCCTGGTTCCCGTAAGTCACTTGTAACATTCTTCTGTGACAGGTTATGGTTTTGTTGCTTTGAGTTTGTTCCTTCTTTAAGTACTTTTAGACTAAGAAAAAACTTTCAGCCTTTTCTGTGGTCCTTTCATCTCTCATTCTTTTGTCTCAGGGAGATTCAAACAGGCCATTAATTGTCACAGTTGATGCCCTGATATATTTTCTAGGTGTTTTATTATTTTCATTTGTCAATGTTTTTTGGTTTCCTTTCTTAGTTTCTGGTGGAGCTGGTAGATTACTTTTGTTTTCTGATTGCAGACATTAGTCATTTGTATGAGAGTACGCTTTCAAGATTTTTGAATATTTAAGTCTGTAAAGACGTTTTAATACGTGTAACAATTTATCTAAATATCTTGCTCATGAAGTTAATGAATTTCTTGTGGAGCAAACAACATAAGCAAAACATTCCTAAAACATTTCTGTTCATCTTATGACTCAGACCACAATTTAGAAATCTTCCATCTGCTAGAAGAGTGGAGAAACATACTCCAAACCTGTGAACTTCTTGATTTTGATTTATACTAAACATATCACTTTCTGAAATATTTACCTTCGTGTCTATTGATTTTCCTCAAATTCTCTGAAATTTATTTTTTCCACATTTATACATTAATTCCATGATATTTTCATACTTAAATTTGTCTTAGAGTTGAAGCATACACATACTAAATATTAAGTAAAGTAGTACTAGAACTACGTGAGTTGTTTTCTGAGGTCTATCTTGAGAGTTCTTAGTGCTCTAAAAATGTTCAGAACTTATATTCCTTGAAAAGAGTATGATGAGAGCTTGTTTCTATTTGTGATTTAAAAATGAAGTGTGGTAACTGTTCAGGTCTCTTGATAATAATGGAAAGATTCAATGAGTGCCTTTTTGTTATGTGTAATGTGAAGCCAAGAGATGTTCATGTGAGGCATAAGCATAATTGCATGGCAGAATTTTAATGCTCTTTTTGGTGTGCACTTCTTGGTGGGGGCAAAGGGGAATAACGTCACAAGTAAAATATTGAAGTAGACTATTTAAATGTTCAAATTTTTAAGAGCAAAGAAACTTTTCTTAAAGAACACAAACTAAGCAGCTTAAGATTGTTAAAAGTAAACATCTGGATATTTGTTTTAAATAAAATAAGTTTATTGGCAGCAAGTGAATGCCCAGAAATGAGGTACATTTTAAACAAGTTAAATCTATTTTTCTGATTCTTCCTTCTCATCCCCTTATGCTTCCAGTTTGGGAACACTGGTAATAAAATACCATTTAAAACTCTTTGAAATAACTATGAGGCAAGAAAGCATTTTCTTTTTCATGATTTCTGACTTTATGTTGAACATACAATACAAGGGACAAATTAGGTCAATGTTGTAATGCTGGCAGCGTATCATGGAGTGATATTTTGGCTGCAAGCTAATGGTGAAGATCTGCCAAACCATCACACTGGAAGAAAATTTATCATTAAGTAACATGTTCCTGAAAAGTCTGGAGTGTTATAGCTTAAAATAATAATAGGGCCAAGTTTGCCAGTCTTTGTCCTTTGGATAACCCTACTTCCTAAACGTCAGTTTGTTTCTGTAAGAGGTTCCTGTTTAAAGTTATCTTCTTATGTCCTTTTCAGTCTGGAAGAGAACTCCTGCACTCCAGCATGGTGCAATGATGATGGCACCTGGATTTTTAACATCCATCACTTACTCTGTTCAACTTGGGTGAATAAGGGAGAGAGACCAGTGTGTTTTGGGAGTAGTATTAAAAATTGTTGTAAATATTCAGCATCTGTGCAAGCATATATTTTGTGTGACACATTATTTATTTGTAAGGATTATATGTATTTTCCAGCACAAGTGTAATAGCTACACTAGAGGAAATATAGAAACAGGTTCTTTGTTATGAGATTTTAAACAAGGTTGACAGTGGCAGTAATAGACCCTGTCACAGAAGGCCACCAAATTTGTCAGGCACAATTTGCCCTCAGTGAAGCCAAATTAGCTGTCACGATTCACCTCCTCATTTTCTACGTGTCTTTGCAAAGCTTCCAGGAGGATCTGTTCCATGATCTTTCTGACCTGAGGCGAGACCAAAAGAGCTGTAGTTTCCTGTGTCTTCCTTGTTTCTCTTTTTGAAAGTGGGGATTACTTTTCCCCTTTTCCAGCCAGTGGGAGCTTCAGTGGACTGCCATGACTTCTCAAAGAAGATGGATAGTGGCTTAGCCACTTCCTCAGCCAGTTCCCTCAGAATGAGCAGAGGCATCTCCTCAGGTCCCATGGACTTCTCCACCTTCAGCTTCCTTAGATGTTCTCAAATTTGATCCTCTTCTACAGTGGGTCATACTTCATTCTCCAGTCACCACCTTTGCTTTCTGCAGCCTGGGCAGTGTGGCTGGAGCATTTGTGCATGAAGAGCACGGCAAAAATATTTTTGATTACCTCAGCCTTCTCCATGTCCTGGGTAGCCAGGTCTCCTGTTTTGTTCTGGAGAGGGCCCACATTTTCCTTGGTCTTCCCTTTATCACTCATGTACTTTTCCTGTTGCCCTTGACATCCCTGTCGAATTTTAATTCTATCAGGGCTTTAGCTTTTCTAGTCTGATCCCTGGCTGCTTGGACAATTTCTGTATTCTTCCCACACAACTTGTTCTTGTGTCCACCCTCTGCTGGCTTCATTTTTGAGTTTGTCCAGGAGCTCCTTGTGCGTCCATGGAAGTCTCTTGTAATTTTTGCCCGCCTTCCTCTTCATTGTGATGCCCACTCCTGAACTTGGCAGAGGTGATCCTCGAACATTACCCAGCTTTTGTGTGCCCCTCGTCCCACCAGGCAATCATAATCACTCCAAAAAGGTAACAATTGTACTTTATGACTTGTTTGTAAGTTTTATCGCCTCTGCTTCATTTCAGATTTACAAAGCAATTATTAACTTACTAGTTGCAATATGTTTCAAGGGTTTTGCACTCAAAAAGATTGCACTAGATAATTTCCTTTTTGTTCCCTATTTACAGCATCTCTTGAATTTGTTTTATGATGTTTTGTTGTTTATAAGACCTAATTTATTGCAGCAATGAATATTTGGATTGCATGACAGGGATGAAAACAGTAGAATATAACAGTTTTATTTATACTAAATCAAGGATGTAATAAACTATTCAAATGACTTTTCACATTGCTTATGAGTTTTGTGAAGATTACATGAAATATTGCCCTCAGAAATTACACTGATCATGTCAGTGAAATGGAATAATGTTTTTATACCTTATTCAGAAATTTTAATGAGACTGAATTTTAAGATAAATGCCCAGAAAACATAATAAAAATAGAAAAATGTAAAATAGGACTCAAGAAAAAATAATTGAACATTTATTAACTGAAACAAAGTTTCCATGAACAGCTACTTTTGATTGAAATATGATTACCTCATTTTCACCTTCAACCTTACCGGTATCCATATTTTCTACTAGTGAAGATTTTACCTCCAAGCCAGAGTTAGAATCCACCATTGGCACTGTCTGTCCCACCAGTTAGAACATTTCAAAGCTGCAGCTTGGTCTCAGGTGGTGCATTGGGCTGCCTCCAGCAGGCGTTTCAGTTCATGATTGAGCCCCAGTGTCTGCAGCCCTTGGTAGTACTCCAGCTGACACAATTTCAGAGCCAGGCTGCTTCGTTTACTGTCTGCTGCTTCCATTTCGCAAATGGCTTGAGGTCTGTGTGGGAGCTGCCAGCGGGACATTGCTAACTGGTTGATAAGATTTATTTTGTAACTGACTTTCCTAGTTCTTTGGTGGGTTTGATGCCAAATTAAGGCTTTTTGGGGTGACATATCCAATTATTAGCTAGATAGTGTGCTCCATTTTGGTTTGATGTTTCCTCAGTATGAAAATTTGAATTGAAATATGACAGATTGAAAGACCCATGATTAAGTAAATAGGATTAATCTCAGAGTTTTGGAACACAACTGCCAGTTCCTTTGTTTTTCTGTCAGCCTAGTAAAAATGAAAACCAAAATGTGCTCCCCCAAGTTAAGGTTTTGCATTAATGATCACATTTGGAACTGATGCTAACATAATGGGAATTATCCAGTGTTAGTTATGTGGAAAGCAGAATCAGTAGAGATGCCCAGCAGGAGAATGTGTTTTGCAGATTCACCTATGTGGCCAGCGCGGATTTGACAAAATCCATAGGTATCTGACAGCCAAGTACTCCTGATCCCAAAGTGCTGGGGACCTTGGTCTGGGTGAGGAACCTAAGGCTGATGTTAGATCTCAGTGCCTCAGAATGGGATGCAGGGTCAACAAATTAGAAGGGGAGACTGGGGAGCCTGGAGATGGGAGGAGAGCTTAGAAGCTTTTGAAGCTTTAAAATCTGCTGATTTTTAAAGGTTTGTAGCTATTAAATGCAGTTAAGTTTTTTCACTATTAATGACCAGTGAAGTTGTACATCACTCTTGTCAGATGGTATTATATAATTTTGATTGACATCCAAACATACAAATATATTTTCTGAACAAGCTCTTATTTCCATATAATAAGGAGCTATACTGTCTTTAGGAATTCTGTGTTTTCTAACACATGCAAAATCTTTTTCTGATTCACATTTTTATCCCTTTAAGCGAAGCATTTTTATTTGACATGGTTAGCATCCCTTGGGAGAATGAGGGAAGCAGATACTGATCATTCATTTTACGTATGAGTGCTCTGTAATAGGGAGCTATTATGTGGAGGGCAGATTGCAGCTGCGGTGACATGACCACTTTACAAAGATTGTTTACAACTGTGCGGTCAGATGATCAGGAATTGAACCAATTACCATTTTAAAGGCTGCTGTCCAACATATTTGCATACATTATCCTAGCCACTTGTATCTGCTTTAAATTGAGGCGTATTGGCACCACTCAAGGGCCGGGAATAAACACATGGTCATGTTGTTTTTAATTCAGGCTACAGTGTCTTCCAGACTTCCTTGTAGGTGCCTAAATATCTTACTGTCTGTTTACCTTCAGTCCTTTTATCTCACCTTGCTCCATAGCATTGATTAAAATAATTTTCTTACCAATCATTAAAGAACATTAATTGGTCTCACTGATCTAGGTAATTAAAGATGAAAAATTATTAAGAAGAGCCTTTCAGTGAAATTAAAATTTGCTAATTTCACATTGGAAGTTATTTATACCAGAATTGTTTATGAGAAAATTGAGATTTATGGGAATTTAAAAAGAAACTTTGAGGCCAGTTTGTTTCAGTGGGAACAATTAAAACATCTTAAAGTAGGCTTTAGTCGGTTTAGTCCCTTGAAAGTCTATCTCAGTCTAATATTACAAAAGAAATTCTTTTACCTTAAACATACATTTACTTACCTTAAACATACGTATGTAGGAACTCATATACAGTACAGACCAAAGTTACAGATAATCTCTGTACATACAGCACACAATAACAATTTTGTCGGTTTTAGATATATGACATTTGTTTTGCACATTTTTTATTAGCCATCTGAATTTCTTCTGTGCTACGGTATAATATGAAATGTCTATTTACATACTATTTGATATTCCATGGTTTTGTAATCCGATGTTTGTTTCTAAATAAGCTATAGTGTGGGTGGGGGATGCCAGATTTTTTTTCCTCTTTCAAAGAACCTCAACAGGCAAAATATTTCCCTAAATATGACACTGAGCAGCAGCACAGCTGCATCTCTAAAATACATCTTTTATGCCTGTCAAAGTATATAATTTACACTTGCACATTCTGCAAAAGTACTTGCAGTAATAAATAATTAGTACAGTAATTATTTAAAAACTGTGCTAAGGAAAAATTTTGGCAGCTGTTTTAGCTTTGCTGGGTTCTATTTTTCCCAGTGTGCAGCATCTCTGGCAATTTCACTCCTGAGTTTTGATAATCAAATAAATAAAATTCAGAGATTCTGTCAAGGCCTAAAATGTCATGGCAGTTTACCTCTTCATAACTTTTTTCCCTAAACAATGCTTAACAAATCAAATTATTATGAATACATTCAAATATCAGTGTGCTGAAGAGAGTCGGTCATCACAACTTGTGAACTGTGGTTCTTGACTTTTCACAGATGCTGGAGTCGTTCCTAACTATATTGGCTGATTGAGCAGCAGCACTTGTGTTGTTTAAATCACTTAAGTTTGATGAAAATAGTCCTAAATCTTTACCTCAAAGTGAACATTTAGAGGTGTAAATGTATACTAAAATAGCCTTTTCAATTGAAAATTAAACTGCATTATTTTTCAACTGACAAATTTTTATATACTTATTGATATCCAGTATAGACTGTTCTTTCTGCTGTAAAGCTATAAAACGCATAGCAATAAATATAAAGAGCACATAATTCCTCAAATGTCTTTGTATTTGTGTCATGAAGAGTGGGTCATCTGTTGACATGCCAGACTAAATATCTTTTCCTAGGCTTAGCTCCCCAGCTGCTTCAAGGCGATACAGATACTTTGCTGCCTCTTGTGTGCTTTAAGGGTTGATACTCCCACTCTGAGTGGATTAAGACCTCTTTAGATATTCCAAGACTTATTCAGTCTCTGAAAGCAATTCCTTGGTGATCTCCTTCTGACACACAAAGGAAGCAATATAAAAGGCAGAACCTTACTGTCAGAGCCAGCACTTTCAGATCAACCAGAGACATGAACCTGAGCGGGGATTTCATGCTGACCATTAATCTGAGTGCGCTATTGAGATGGGGCTGTGGTTTAAAGAAATATTTACAACTTACTTGGTGTAATTTTAGGCTTGTCTTGCTGCTTCCTCTTCCTAGGGTGATTTTTCACCAGTGGCAGATCAGAAGAAATTATTTGGGTGCAGGTGATAAAATTCATGCAGAAAAATTTGAATCCCACAATATTGCTTCTCATTTCTTAATTGCTGGTCTGTAATATGTAGCAAGAAGTTGGCTATAGTGTTGCACCTTAGACTATTCACCTCGGTGAGACCACCGGACCCCCCTGCTCCGGGGGCATTTCATTTAAAAGCTCTATGTGTGAGTACAAAGTATGTCAGTCAATTCAACAATAAAGGTTGGTTATTTGATCCAGTGAAGAGGCTGAAGCTTTACAGTTTGAAAATAAAATTTCTTCCGTATGGATCTGTATGAAAGTAGGCATAGAAAGTGTATCTAAAATAATTGGTTTTCATGCAAAGAATTACTTTGTAATCATGGTGAAAAAAATGTGCAAGATGTTATGTTTTTCCATCATGTACTAGTATCCCCCAGTCATCAATATGAGAAAAGGACAATATTTGGTTATGAAAGTAAGACCGAAAGCAAGGAGATAAGAGTTACTTATTTTGGCACTTTGAAGGAATTGGTTATTGGCTTAACCAGGTTACTTTAACTTGCAGGTTACTTATCTCTGTTTCACATATATCAGCAAAATGACAATTGGATTTTTAAAGTTTAATTAATTTGTGAAGGTACACTTAAATAAAAAAATATTTTCATGCTGTCTTTCACATTGAAAACAATACTTTAGATCCTACCATGTGCTGGGGTTTGTTTTGATTTTCTTTCTTTATTTTTAAAAGCAAAGGAAGAGAGAAGATTTTGGTAGTGTTAGTAAACCTTATCTATATATATATTTTTTTTTCTTTTAATGTAGAAAAAGTCAGTATAGTCAATTCTGAGGATGCTAAGTTATAGTCACTTAGGAAAGCATAAAAGAAAAAGCAAAAATGCGGAGTAATCTTGCCTCAGTTGTGTTCTTTCAGCTCCCAGCAGTCAAAAATTGAATCTTTTCAAGGCTGCATCCAAGATCATCTTGCCTTATACCCTGCGGTACCTTTTGCTTCTCTTCCCTGAGTTTGTCAGAGGCTTTTTTTGAACCTTAGTTAAGCTTCTGGCCTCAGAAAAACTTCAGATTGCAATGAGTTTGGCAGTTCAGTTATGCATCAAGTGTAAAAACAAAAATAAAACCCTAAATCCCACTTCCTTCTGTTTGTTTTAAGGCAGTTACCTAACATTAAATGCCCTCATATTAATGCATGATAAAAAGCGGAGGATAATTTCACACCAGTCCTCACTCTTACATTGCTGTGGATTTGCGTCTCTTCTAGCCCCAAACGTTTATTGTACAGAAGCAGAGGTAGCTCTGGCTTTCCATTGTGTACTTCTGACTATCTTTCTCTCTCTTCCTTAGCTTACTTCTTTTATTTTTCTGTTGGGATGGGATGGCCAGGATGGCACACAGCAGCTCATTGTGGTAGTCGAGCAGTCCAGCAATGGAAAGGATGTTGTTCTGTGGTTTAGTGTCACTGCTTTTTGTAGTACTATTTACCATTCTTCCTGCTTCCACAGATTTGATGCTTTTTGAATGGCATTTGTAAAAAATCCAGGGCATCTCTGTTGAATGATAATAACTAATTAAGAGCTATTTACTTTCAGTATTTTGATGTTTATCAATACTTCAGTTTAATTATCTTCATAGCATTACTTTGCATTTATCATCACTCAATTTTTTCTGCCGGTTTTATTTCTAGTAATAGAGTGGAATCAGACCTTTCAGCAATTCTTCACAATAACCTTTACATTTCATTGCTTTGAATAATTTAAATGAAATACTATCACTTCACTATTCAAAATTCATAATAAAATTTATAAATATGATGAGCAGACCAGATTTTTTAATCACTCAATAAGCTCTTCCCCTCAGAAAACAAAAAATTATAATAACAGTCCAGCTATTTTTAATATTCTTTCTCCTGTAACCAAAAGAGAAGTATTAATCATCAAGTTTCTCTGTTTTAGCGTTTGACAACTTTTGGTGTGGCTGATAAGAGTTTTGATCTCTATGGATGGAGATGCTTGAAAATGGACATCTCACTGGCTCTGTGCCAAGCCATATGACATAAACTTGTTTAGAAATAATCTCCATGAAGGATAAAAATACATTCATCCACAGAATGGACTTCTCCAAGACAGTCAGAGTTGCCTGTATGCATTCAACATGTGCAAATGTGAGGTTTCAGGAAGTAAAGGACATATATTTGTATATATTCCTGATGCTTTGAAAGGTTTTAAGTCTCCTAATGACAAGGAATAATATGACAAATCTTCATTGGCATGAGAGATTTTTCAAAGAAAAAAAAATCAAGCTGAGAAGAACAGATTGTTGCTTGACTATGAAAACAGCTTTCGACATTAAAAAAAACCAACTTCAGTTTAATATGGTTTTAGTCCAACCTCAGCAATGAAGGGATGAAAAACACTTATGAACAATGACTATATAAAAATCAGGAAAGATGCAAAAGACAGATTAATGGCAATCAAGTTTATTAAACAAAAAATTCCATATTTAATCGAATAGTTGGGAAGGAAATATTTAGCAGCAATGACATATGAACTCTCTCTTTTAGATGTGCTAGAACAAAGTTTGTGTCTGTTGGGCACCAACTCAACTGCTGCATTATTTCCATATTGGTGTAACTTGTGAATGAGCCAGTGAATAACAATGCAGTTACAGCACTGTTCAAAATCAGAGTTTTTACAGCCAGATTGGATGAAGTGAGAAATTCTTGAAATCAGACAAGCTCAGCAGGATCTGTGGCTATTTCTGATGAAGGTATATACTGAAAGTGTCTGTTTATAATGGATTCTTTGCATGGAGTTAAGCCTGAGCAGGTCAGTACAAGAAGGAACTGAAAACAATGGAAAAGTCCTTACTTTTCAGAATTTTCCTTTTGATTGTAAATTTACTTTCACAAACTGTTAAAATTCAAAAATAAGACACTGAACAGTAGTTAAACCTGATTATACATGAATAATAGACTTATACTGTCCAAGAGTTGTCAGTGGAATAACTGTCAGAAAACACAGGCAAAAGGTGATTTTTTTTCAAACCAATATTGGCTGCAAAAGGTCATGGAGAACTTTGCAGAGAAAAAAAAAAAGTAGTTTTTAGATTAACATTTGATAGCTGCTTGTTATTCTCATTATTTGCTTTACATCGTTACTGCTTTTGAGGGAGTGAACAAATCACACCCTGTTCTAAAAACATATTGCTGAGTTGTTTTAATCTAGTCATGAGTCCCTAGCCTGTAGGATTTTCTTAGGTGTGAGACACTCATGGCCACAGATGGAGAAAAGCAACCAAGAGCTCTAAAATAACTGTAGTTACAGCGGGTTTGGGAAACCAGATCTATTATTTCAGAAAGGCTAAGTGTTGTGGGTTTGACCCTGGCTAAATGCCAGGCACCTACAACGTTTGCTTTCTATGCCCTCTCCTGCTGCAGCTATGCAGAGGAGAGGAAAAACTAACACAAAACACTGGACTTAAGAGTTGAGATAGGATCACTGACAAGGAGGACGCATGAGATACAGGGCAAGGTCATGAAAGCTTAAAGTTGCAAAAAAAAAGTGATTTATTAATCTAACAGCGTCGGAGGATAATTCAGAGATAAAAATAAGATCTTAAGACGCCATTTCTTCACTCACCCCTCTTCCCTCTTAAGGCACCGCTTCTCAGCTCACCCCCCTCCCTCCTT